>JAQQRP010000588.1:0-10625 GCA_028454245.1 Halictus quadricinctus
GAAGTTTCGAACGCAAAGAAGGACAGCATATGAAAAGAAAGAGACGCGGAGAGTCCTTCTCTTTCGCCGCGTTGCACATTGCGGACAAATAGCCGAATTTCGGGCAAAAGTCTAGATGTGGTTACGAATGTATATGTATTGACAATTACTCACAAAAAATGAAATTTAACAATACAATTAATAAATATGATTATACATAAAGTTTATTGCTTATAAAATATATAAAATATAAAATATAAAGAAACAATACTATAATGTATAAAAAATAACAAACAATACAATTATAATTAAAACTTAAAATGACTTAGACACTTGTCAAAACTCTTTTATTTAAATCCGCAATAAAAATTTAAAATATGTGTCTTTACCTTTATGTTAATAATACACGAACTGAAAATTTGACACAACTGACACGTATTGAAAGATACAAAAATCTCTATATCTGTGCGTTTACTGTCTCCAAATAGCATTATATGGATAAGAGCCATCGAAAGTTAATTTACTTAGTTAATACTTTTACCTCGTTACTACCTCAGCTGTAATGATTGCAGTCAATACTGTCTAGCATTAGAAGTGGTATTATCAGATAAATAAGTAAAAAAATTAATTTTCTGTTTTTTACTAAGGATCACAATAAGAACGATTGAATTTTGTCATCAGTTGTAGGTTGTATTTATTTATTCTTTGTTTTATTCTATAATTATTACAGAATATTTTTTGTTGAATAATCATTATTTTGTATCGAAATAATTCGAAATTAATTTTAAATTCTGATATTTTTTTGTAATGTTACTTTCATATTTCCTACACCTATAAACTATCGATTATAAAACAATGATTACAATGGTGAACAATAAGGAACAATTACAGAATGCATTATGTCAGCATTCTACGTTTATTTATTGCCTATGTCACTGACGTTTCTTCCGTAGTTCACGAGCAAATGTTCTATTTAGGTAGCGAGCGCGGCATGTGTAGCGATGTTGGTATTTGAGATCAGTGATAGTTCCACGTTCTTAGTTCCACAACCGACGAGAGTATCTCGACATTGGGGCCATTACCGACCGCTCCCAGTACCCACCTGGGACCCACTTTCAGGCTCGCAGTTTAACACAGGGGCTGGCAGTCTTTCTAAATATCTCGTCGGCGGCTTAACGAGCGAAGCCGCTAGATGGCACTACAAGAACGTGGTTGTCGATAACGTAGAGCATCGATGTTTGAGAGGAAATATCTATTCCGCATACATGAGGCCCCCAAAAATCCTAACACAAACTAACACAATATTTTGTACCTGAACTATAATCGGATTTCTGAATGCCGAAATCCTCCCTAATTTCAGCTTATCCAATTGGATCTTGGTAAAAAGGTTGATAATTACGAGCGTGCTCGTGCTGCTATCTAGCACTCCGCTCGTTAAGCAACACGCGACGATCACCACAACATGATCATATTAACATGGCGGCGCCCTTACCTGTCAACAACACTGAAAATCACACATTTTTACACACGCATAACTTTTGAACTATTGATCTCTTAGGATTGATACTTGGATTTTTGACATTTTCTCGCCAAAGTCGACAGATTGCACAAAAAATTAAAAAATGTATGGTTTCCTGCGGCAAAGTTAAGTCCAAATATTAATATGCAATTCATTTTTTGTTACTACAAACTGATTCCGTTTTCTCTACGTACAACCCTTCCATTCGACAGTCAAACGACGTACTAAAAGATACAGGAGAAAAGAAGTGACCTGCGTCGAGAAGTGAAATGCGTTCGAACGCACGCGCACAACGGACGGACGCAGTCTGTCGATGGAAATTTAACAAATGCAGTATAAGTGGCCCAAAAATCGCAAATCACTGCGTCTGGACGCGCCTACGAAAATCCACCATTAGGAGGCGAAAACGAGACAGTGGAGATAGATGAGGCGCAAAATGGAAAAAAGATATAGTAAAGGCCGCCTTATTGCCGGTCAGTGGATTTTTGGAGGGCTTGAGCGGTCGACAAAACGAATTTTTATACAACCGGTAAAAGATCGTACTTCCGAGACATTATTAAATGTTATAAAATAGTGGGTTAAAGCGGGAACGATCATAGGGTCACACTTCCAGAAGGCTTACGATTGTTTAAATACGGAAGGTTAGAAATATTTAGAAGTGAAGTAAAAAAGGAACTTCGTAGATCAGACGACAGAGGCACATACTCAACATATTGAGCGTACTTGGCGGAAAACAAGGGCCAATATCCTACGCTATGGTACACGCAGTTAGAATTTCAGTTCCGCCGTATATACAATTTTGATAATCGTATAACATCATTCTTTGACATAATGACCAACATATTCCCAGCCAATAATAAAACAGCAATAGAAAAATAAATAATTAAGCTTAATAATTATTCTGTTTTTTCCAAGCTAAGGTTTTTGGCTGCAAGATCCAGACCTAACATCTTGGTTAGGAAAAGTTGGAAATGGCCAAGCATAGTGTACTGCTTCCAAAGTTCAATTGAAACTTAATTCATGTAAGCATGACTTCAAGCGTTATGATAGTACTCGTAATCACAAAAATAACAAGCTACAGCAAATACAAATGGAAGTAGCTAGCACGATTGTTTCATCTTCATGTGCATTTGCTAAAGAAGTTAAAGAAGCATAGATTTGTTATTGCATATTTTTTGCCCAGTATAATGTCAATTTTGAAACGTTTCAAGCTTTCCATAGATTGGATTGGTAATCCGCATAAATTACCTTTAATGTGTGATATCACATTAGGTACAGCCAAAATACGAGACATAAATGTAAATATAATTAATAAGTCACTCGTTTTAGAGATAGTAGACTCATTAAAGGGAAAATATTTTTCTTTAATTAATGATGAAAGCACTAACGTGTCGAAAGCTAAGAATTTAAGTTCTGAGGCCATCAGCACGTACAATAAAACAGTTGGCGTGCAAATGGTCGGATCAGATTATGAGGAAAGCAACAGCAAAGCTATTTTTGAGAAAGCCATTTTCAGCGCGTGCAATTAGCAAGTTTTAGAC
Source organism: Halictus quadricinctus (assembly GCA_028454245.1). Lineage (NCBI taxonomy): Eukaryota > Metazoa > Arthropoda > Insecta > Hymenoptera > Halictidae > Halictus > Halictus quadricinctus. The sequence continues at coordinate 3,040 of JAQQRP010000588.1, forward strand.
AATACATGTATCGTTCTTTAGAATCTCTCGTTTCCAGCCTCAATAGCAAATGCTGGTATCATAAACTCCGAGTTTCCGAAGGGCCCCGACCGAGACCCGATGGCCACAGCCGACCACGGCATCCGCCTCGCTGCACAGTGCGGACAAATGGGACATATTTCATTACACGTTTATATCACGATGTACGAAAAATTCCTTTGGCAAAACTGTATATTAGGAGGAAATTGATATTATTAATCATTTAACAATCATTTTTATGCATAAATATTGTTAATTTTTCTTTTAATTTATTGCTTTTATTGTTAAATTTAATTTTTTGTGAATAATTACCATTACATGTACATTAGTAACCAAATTTAGATTTTTGTAAAAACTTTTGCCATGGCCGCACTCCCTAGAGTCCCAAAAATCGAAAAATATTACATTAATTGTAGATGAGTGTTGCAATAATAATTCTGTATAATGGAAAGTGTTCACCAAGTTATTTTTTCTATAAATTTTCAACGGTGGTTTTATTTATGTTGGAAATCAGCCGTACAGTTTAGTGTGATCGTTGCGCCCTCATACTGGCCCACGCTCCTATGATTGATAAGTGTGCCCCTCTGTATGATTGGTATGTGGTAACTATGTGCTTTACGCTCTCTTCTGTCTCGATGGTGTCCGGGTGTGCACGTGTGTCGCGGCGCGTTCGTTTATTCTTTCCGTAATAAAGTATAATTTGGCTGTGTGTTGCTCTACCGTGTTAATTAACTACGTTATCCACCTAATCATATCCTCACATATTAATTGCATATAAAACTTCAAATTAACATATAATAAAAACGGCAAAATATATCCTGAGATTTTTACATATTCGGATATATTATTTGTTATAGTTTAAGAATTTTATAGTTTCGTTTGCAACTAACAGCTACTCTTAATTTTATAAACTTTTTAAGAAGTGCCCATACCTTTCCTTTAGGATACGTCGTGGAACATTTGTTAATTCCTTTTTAAATTTATTAGTTGTATTGTTAAATTTCATATTCTGCGAATAATTAACAATACATATAAAATTGTAAACAAAGTTGGATTTTTGTCAAAAATTTTGCCATTTATCCGTCACAGTCACAGTACGGAATTTAATAGAAAATGTCAATAATCGTGTATATCACGATATAAAATACATTTCCTTTGCAAAAAAGGCGTATTAGGATGGAAATTGTTATTAATAATCATATAATAATAATTTGTATGCACAATATAATTTTGCAATAATTATATATGAATCATTTTTATGTATTCTTAATTCGTTTTTAAAATAAGTTTAAATTCCCTCATTTACTGTTCCCGAACGCGTACTGAAGTTACTGACAAACACTTCATAATTTCCTCGCTAAAGGTCACGTGAAGGTTAACATATTGCACCTCGTTGGATTCGTTTCTTTATAAGCTATAAGACTGTTGTAGTGAAAATATGTAGTCCCATTTTGAAAAAATATGATGTCCTTGAAATCTCGAAGAAAATGACCTTGAGAAAAAAATTCGGCCCATCACCGTATCGGCGCCTTCGAACAGAATATTTTCTCCCCCTGACATTTTTTCTATCATACAAAATAAGCGATATATTTAAGGTGGTCAAGTTAGGCGAAACAATCTGTATACAGGGTGAATCACGAATCGTGATCAATAAAAATTACTCTGTTATTAGCAGTCCGATTGAAAATGTTTTTATCAGCTTTTGCATGGTTTCAAGAGAGCTTCAATGTGATTATAAAAAATTATTTGTCAACTCTTTTTTTTATTTTTCCAAGGTCACCTTGAATTTTTTCCAAATAAACATATAATTTATTTACGCCTATCAGAGGATTTCAAGACGAATTCGGTAAATATCGAAACATAACGTCTTTATCATCTGGGTCGAGAAAAAATTAAAGAACTTTGTATTACAAAGAGTATATACATATACACTAAGAACCAGAGAAGTGCCCAAAAATAGACCATTTGTCCGCACTGTGTGCGGGCCCGAAGGAAAACTCCCTACATATGTTGTAAATTCCTACTGTCGCACCTAACATTCCCCAAAAAAGCGCGCCGCGGACGCAAGGAATGGTTGGGTTATACATGCTCAAGAAAACCATTCGATTGGGTAACGATTGTCATCAACGCTTGACAATTAGCAGTTTTGTAGGCGAGAATTCGCCCGTCGTAGTTTTCCTTAGACATCGCAGAAAATGCAGAAGGCGGAAGCTCTCGAGACACAATCAAACAGAGATGGGCAGTATCTGAATAAAAAATGATTCAAATAACTCCCAGATAAGATGCTCTGTATCTTTGACTTTTATTCGAAGTCGGATGAAGCGCGAGAATTTATCTGTATCTTTATCTCTGAAGCGCCTGGTTTGGAGAGTTTGGCCTGCCTCTCTGATGATATTCTGGTTATCTTGAATCCAGATGTCGCGCGAGATTTATCGGTTATCTTTATCCGTTATTTGAAGCTCGATTTAACCAGATGATTCATTTGACGCTTTTATTCGAGAGGAGTATTTCGAATACATGAAAATCACATGTATCTTTATTCGTATTTTTAATTTATTTCAAATACCGACCTCTTGATCCGACGTTGCCAAGTCGTAATACGAAAGTACGTATCACGGTATAGTGATTCCCATTAATATTCGAACACTTTTTATTGTTTAAACGATTGTTTGCACAAATTACTTTTTATTATGTAAACAAATGTTGAAACACATAAATGTTTCTTATTTAAACAATTGTTTAAGCAAATAGATTTGTATTATTTCAACAGATGTTTACATAGGTAAATGTTCATTATTTAAACGACTGTTTAAACAAATGAATTTTATTATTTAAACAGATTTTTAAACCGACACATTTTTATTACTTAACCGATTGTTTAAACAAATAAATTTTTATTATTGAAACAAATGTTTAAACTAGTACATTTTTATTACTTAAAGGATTGTTTAAACAAACACATTTTATTACTTAAACAATTTACGTCACGTTTTGCTTTGAGTAAAAGTCTTTACAATGAAGGGAAATGTCATTGGGTTCCACCATCGGTATTCTGCTGGATATTAAGTTATTAAGACAATTTTATAAAGAACTCTTTAGATTATGTATTACGTACAGATACACGTACATAGGCATTGCATGTAATGCATCTTTCTGTCTACGGTTCTGAATTACCGACTCTCTAGAACATGCTCTGGTACGGCAGCGGACTCTATCAGCTAGTGAGGTTAGCTAGTGAAACCAAATTCGTTGATGAACTTTGAAAGAAACGTTTCAATACTGGCACCCTCTAACTTATTGGATTTGTGACGTGTTTAGACTTGTGTTCATCAGGAAACTATATGCAGTCGATTAATAATGTTTCCATGGCAGAATTATGAATTGTAACAAACATTTTATTGTTATAAGTAAGTGATGGTGAGACTCTTACATTGTTGTCTCCAGGAGACACACGACGCGACGCTCCATATGGTCGTTATTCAGTATGAGAGACAATATTGTAACGAGTAGCGTATTGGCGTTTACCAACTAAATCTAATATTATTTCTTATTAACGTTATTATGATGATATCATTACCTATCGATTGAAAATGTTTTTCCGAACAAAATAAGCCCAAACACGGTACAAATTGGATAATAACTTAATATCCAGCAGAGTACCGATGATGAAACTCAATGACATTTCCCTTTATTTTATAGACTTTTACTCACTGCAAAACGTGACGTAAATTGTTTAAGTAATAAATAAATAAAAATGTGTTTGTTTAAACAATCGTTTAAGTAATAAAAATATACTGGTTCAAACATTTGTTTAAATAAGAAGAATTTATTAGTTTAAACATTTGTTCAAGTAATAAAAATTTATTTGTTTAAAGAACCGTTTATGTAATAAAAATGTATTGGTTTAAACATTTGTTTCCGTAATAAAGATTTATTTGTTTAAACAATCGGTTAAGTAATACAAATGTATCGGTTTAAAGATCTGATTTTAAATAATAGAAATTCATTTGTTTAAACAGTCGTTTAAATAATGAACATTTACCTATGTAAATATCTTTTTAAGTAATACAAATCTATTTGCTTAAACAATCGTTTAAATAATAAACATTTGTGTTTAAACATTTGTTTAAATAATAAAAACGCCGATTTCATAGTAAAAGGATCCTGTCAGCATAGAGTTAACTAGTCAGGAGACATCAAGAAGATAAAAAGATGCAAGGTAAAGACTCCTGAGCCAGCATCTTTGAAAAACAAAGGACTGGCCAGCCTATAAAAAGGGGGCCAAGCTGTCAATGAGTATTTTCTTGAACTGCTCATATACTAACCAAACCAAATATTTTTCGTGAATGGTTTATCTACCAGAAATGTCTGTAGAATTCATTACTGTATAGTAAATTCCTCCTAGATAAAGGATTTTTCACATAAATACAGTAATAGAACGTATAAAGTACCCGCGTCAGCTCTTTTTCAAACTTTGACAAGCATTCACAACTATTAGAAAGTACAACAAATATAATTGGTAATATGAATGTATGGAGGAGAGTTCCCTCTATCTTTTGACTCAAACCTGAACTTTCTCGCTCGTTTAGTTTTCGCATAACACCTTATTTTTTCTCAAAATCATGCATTTTTACAAACACCAATGTTCTTCGAAAACATTGTTGGACTGTGTAATTGCCACCTAGAATAATTCCAATAGTATAATAGTAGCAGAAAAGTTTTTGAAACAAAAGTTGCATGGGACAACAGGGGCTGTAGTATGGCGTTTTGCTGCTAGGTGGAGTTGCTTAAGAGACACGAAGGTCACCTTTATTCTTTTAGACAGAATTCTGCGTTTTGGTACGTGTTTCCTGATAGCGGCTATTGAGACGAATCCTAGGAGGTGAAACATTAAGGTCTTTGAAGGTCAACAAAGGTTATTTATGACAAAAATCTCTCATCACTTCGGCACTTATCGAATCACATGCTGTAACAATTCTCTCTCGCATATCTTCTGATATGTCCCAATTTATCGTGCAAATGTATGTAAGGAAAGCATCCTTGGTTATATTGAATTTAGCGCGTAAATAGGTCGATAAGTCAGATCTCCAACTGTATCAAGACAACCTAATGAATAGACACGTGGCGTCAGAACGACAATGTGAGCCACGAAGTGCAATTATAAAAACTTACATATAAGAAACTTACTTATAAGATTACATATAAGAAAATTAATCAAGAAACCTCCAGTGTGAATAATAGCATTGAATGTTGTTTCTTTGTTATTACAGGTAGGATTAATAATTAGTCTAAGTTATTATATTGTTATTTTGTTCAAAATAATAAAAACTTTGTTATTACAGAGAAACGATTCTGCTTATTATCCACTAATAACCTGCATATTAAGGAAAACATTATATGTATTTAAATGTACGGCATGTGAGGTAAGAACGTTGAGGATATCTTTCATTGCTTCTTAGTCTTTCAAATAATCTAAAATCTAGTAAGTTTGTACTGAAGTGAAGAAACGGTCCACAGTTGAACTACAAACAATGGAGTATCAAGTTTCGTACTCGCGAACGACGAGGATCGTTCGAGTGTCGGTTGTTTGTCACTATCTTCGTCTACCGATTAACTTCAGTATGCCACCAAAAAAACATTTTTCTGCTGATTCAAAACAACATATAATTGAGCTGCTAAAAGAGGGTAATACCAACACAAAAACTGCTGAAATGTTAAATTGCTCTCATAGTACATATGTACACGAATAAGAAAGACTGTAGCCGGTTTTTGGGGTCAAATTCGCCGCCGGCCCTATTTTAATCTAGTTTGAACCATTCGATATCCTACCAAAAAATAAACCTTTCTGCCCAGTTTCAGCCCGATACCTCATCTGTAAGAATAGTTATAGAGGAAAATCGAAAATCCAGTTTTTGTCCCATTGTCCCCATTTAATGACAATTAGAAACAACAAAACAACTCAATCTTGTATAGTCTGCAAACAATTTGTCTGCGGCAAATGTATAAAAGAGAAACCTGTGATCTGCAAAAAGTATGAATTGTTTATATTATTTACAAAAATGAAAATATATGATTAATTATTTTATTGGTAATTAAAAGTTATTTCGCGCATTATTTCCTTCAATAATTTAACAATTTCTTTCTAAAAATCAGCCTCTATTTCCGAAGTGATCAAATGACCTCTTCCCCTGGGCATACACAGAAGAGCGAGCACGAAACCAAACTCCTACAGGCAAGGCCACACGTATTTGTTACACGCATTGGCACAGCTACGTGGCCAGCTTCGGCTGTCTACGGTCTACCCTCACTCACTTGACCAGCTCTGGTTTAAACAATTATGCACTAAGAAATTAAAGATTGTTCCTTTCAAATGTATCCTCGAGTTCTTTTAGTATATACTGTTGGGGATTTTTGTCTCTTAAATTAACACTCACTCTTTGGTTTTACCTTTTGGTTATATTAATAACAAGTATACAACAAACTTTATAACACATGCACTCTCTTACGTGGTCACATTCAATCTCATTCAAAACCCGCGAACGACGCTTCCTCGATTCGCTTCTTTTTTCCGTTCTTCCCACTCCTCACTCATTCCATCTCTCTCTCATACTATTCTCAATTGTTTCTTCTAGATCCTTCCAGATTCTTCTTAACGCATACATACACACACATATACAATACCTATAAAAAATCGAAAACTATATACGTACCAAATACACTGCACGAAATTTCTATAAAGCCACCTACATTTTGGTGTATTTTTAAAAATTATAGAGAAATTTGTTACTTTTCAAATATCTATAGCATTGTATACTGACTACTGAGTAGAGATATATAAGCCACTCTCTCACAAATGTTTACGTCTTTAATTTATTTACATTTTCGTCGAAGGCCGCGGAACGGGAGTGCGAAATTTCTATAAAGCCACTTAGTTTGTGCTTTCATTTTGTGTGGATAACACGTGAGTCTCTGCAAAGAAACTTTAATTGTAATTCAGATGTGCGTATTTATACTAAAATTGATTTTTAAATTCATAAAAATTGTATATATATTATATTTGTATTTATTTTTATTAGAATGCCACGAGGCAAGTTGTTGACCAGTGAAGAGAAGGCATCTATTGATGCTTATAAAGATATGGGGTGTTCTAATCGATCAATTGCGAAAAAAATTAATAGATCGCGTACTTTAATAGATAATTATATAAAGGGCGAAGAATATAGTAAGAAACACCCTACAGGTGGAAATAAAAAGTTGACACGAAAACAATATTCATTATTGATGAGGCTGGCAGCAAGGAAAACAAAAGTGCAGCACAACTTTGAACTGAACTACAACTACCAATAACAACGAGGCGTATGCAGCAAATTTTAAAAAGTTCAGGGCGATTTAAATAGGAAAAAATGCTCCAGAAACCAGCACTCAAAGAACAACACACAAGCTCGTCTCGAATTAGCACAAAAACCTGGACAGACGAATGGAACAATATAATTTGCTCCGATGAGAAAAAATTTAAAATTTAACCTAGATGGGCCAGATGGTCACAAGTACTACTGGCACGATTTAAG
>JAQQRP010000589.1:0-10621 GCA_028454245.1 Halictus quadricinctus
TTTTGAAGAATAAACTTGTGAAGTTAGATATTTCATCCTAAAATCTTGCTTAACCAACTCCTGTGTGTTCTATGGCGGAGTCAGTTCTGACCCACGTCGATATTTTACTACAGTTTTCTTTCGAAATAAGACAATGGCTTGGGACCGGCATTCGTCGTATTTCGGATGAAGAAGAGAAAAAGGAGATAGCGATTTTCTTATTTCGAAATAAAAAGTACGTATTAACATACGGAGGGTTAATGCATACTCATTAGCAAACATTCATTAAAATGTATGAACATACAGTAAAGGTTATATTAGTGAAACATTTCAGTAATATGAATTTTTCCGTTGTGCTTTCGGAGAAGGATTTATTAAAATGGGCTTTCGGATAACAAATTCATACATTATACTGAAGCAACTGTTTGTTCCGAATAATAACAGATGCAAAATACGGTTGAATAAATATCTGAATATTTTAAACGGGAAATTATGTATGTACATTTTTGTATATAAACAACGGCGGTATTAATTTTTCAACGCTTGTGACGTTGCTTATTGATATTACATAATGATTAACGTGAATCTTATGTATTTATGTCGAAAACTAATGCGTGGCATATAAAACAGTTAAACTTTTATTTCGTTTACAACTTACGATAAATTTGAACCATGACATTAACGTTGTTCCTTTTTAATTCCGACGTCATTGTGAAATAACAGTGTTCTCTCGTCACTGTTAATTTGTGAAAGTTCTGGCCCCCCTAAATTCATTAGGAGAAGTTCTATTCGCATTCAGAAAAGTTGCTTCAAGTATAGCGTTTGCTGAAAAATGTGTATGAATATTCTGCTTTGTTATCGACACGGTAATACAAGATGTTTAACGAGCAGTTACGTTGAAGTTTAACAATAATATAAAATGCAATTTCCATTTTAAATTCAACCATTTCATATACTTTATTTATTCTTTTACTTACATATTTCTTATCTTTATTTTTCTTAGTTTACTTCCCTTGATTACCATGTCGACAGCAGATTTTATGTATCTACAAGAAAAAATAAGTATAATATGTAATGCACGTGAAATGTAAAAGATTAAAATTGTCACAAGAATTTAGAAATATTGTTTTTTTTTTTGATAAATTAAAATTATTCAAAGAAGAAATAAATTTCGATGTTTTCGCTATTTCCAGCAATTGTCACAGAACATTTTTATTTTGCATAAGGATCAGCAGTCTACTCGTTCGTACAATATTTAGAAATTTTATTATAGTTCATCAATCACCAAATCATGGACAAAACTAATTTTGCATAGAACTGCAAGCTATGATGTTATTCAAGAATTGAGTAGTCTCCATGGTTATATGCAAGGCATTGATATTCTGTTGTATCATTCTACGAATTGATACGCCCATAATGAAGACGTATTGTTAGTATTATGGTTATTGTTCTGTAATTTCTCAGCTTTATATCGGATTTCAGATATTAAGCACGGGTTTATGTTACCGGATGCCGCCGATATTGCTGCATATATGATGATTCTACAATGTATGTCGAAGGGTTTAGGCATCTGTAAACACAATAAGTTTGGGTTGGTTGAACCCTTTGTGTGTTATGTAGCTTGCTATTTCACAATGTTTACCAAAACGTTGTAAAAGGAATATACAACATACGGGACATATGGTATTAGTTCCATCAAAAATATTTCAAATACTATTTATAAAAAAACAGAATCTGATTGTTGCGACGGCAACACCGAAGGTCAAACGTACCCCATCATAGGGGTACCACCTGCAAAGGATGTTTTAAGAGATATTTTAACAGACAAAAAGCACATGCGAATCGGCTGCGAACTGCTCGATTATATTAGTTTACAGACTATAAACACGACTATAAACACAGTAAATCACGACTATAAATCACGTCATTGACGACCGAAGAACATACGAAAAGGAATTTCCTGACAATTTTCCACTCATCAACTTAGAGTCTTTCCGATTCACCCACGTCCAATTACAAAATGCTACATTTCCCCACCTAAATCCACACTTAACCAATCATGAAATAACCGAGGGGACGACCAATATCATTTCGTACATACTGAAAAAAAGGCAACAACACTCAATTTTAATAATTCGATGCGCAATGTAAGTTAATTAATGTTAGTTCCATTAACTATGACTGTAACCAACAAAGTATGTCGGTATAAATTATCATTACATTAGATACCTGTATGTAAAAAGGCTGTACATTTATTGCCATCTACAATGCATACATACAGTCTTTTTAAACAATTTTTTTTTTATCACCTTATAGAGGTGACTAGTGTAATTGAATGACACTATCGAAGATATCAAATAAATATTGTAAGGCTAAACACAAACATTTGAAAATGATTCAACTGTTGCTGGTCACTCTTAAAAAAAAAACCTCTGCTTTAACACTAAACCTACCACAACGGGTCAAATGACCCGTTTAAAACTTTTCATTAAAAGTTCTTGAAAATAACATTATTACATCACCATTTGCCTTCACTACTGTTATTGAAAAATACTATTGCAACGGGTCACTTGACCCACGGAAGGATGTGAAATCATGAAGATTTAGGTTATACTTTTCTTCACGAAACCAGAAATTTTTAATTTTTTCTTGTACAATCCTGTAGATTTTGACGAGAAAATTCCGAAAATCCAAGTTTCAATCCTAGCAGATCACTAGTTCAACAGTTATGCGTGTGTAAAGAGGTACAATTTTCAGCGTTTTTGATGGGTAAGGGCAGAAGATTTTCAACACGAACAACAGGAAGAATAAGAAAATACACAGGAAACGTTAACAAATTCAATTTCAGTTTCACGCGTACGAATGTGGAAAAGGTGCTGAATAAGTTTTTGCAAAGAAAACGAAACTACAAAAATCTATTTCAAATGTTAAAATATATGAGTGCGGAAAATGTGCCTTCGAGAGCCCAATAATTTGCAAAATATCCGGTGAACATAAATAAAATTTGCATATTTTGTATTTCTAAATTTCGGATTCTATTGATAAATGTTTAATTTTTTTCTTTATTTTTGTTTTTTTTTAATTCAATAAATAATCAATTTGGAATCATTATTCGAAAAAAATTGTTTTATTCAAACACCAAATTGTGTTAAATGGTATATTTTACGCGATACATCGTAAAATATATACTACATATATACTTTTAAAATATACATATACTATTTCAAGTGTTTACTCTATATATGTCCCAAACGCCTAGCCGATAAAAGTCCTAGAACTATCCCCACTGCCACGGGGTATATCCTGTGAGGGGCCACGAACCAATGCCTGTAGAGCTTCGCTGACCTTTTCTACATTCGACGTGGATCAAAGAATAGTATCTCCTGACCGATATATGTCTCTAGCTAGACCCGTGTTCGGACATATATCTAGTAAACTTGTCACTTGACCCGCTGTGATAGAAATAGGAATACATGAAGTATCGGTAGGTTTAGTGTTAAATATTAATAGAAACACTTCTATGTGAAAGTTGTCACACAAGATAAACTACTTATTCTGTGTTGAAATAATATTAAAATAATATTAAATATAATGGAAAAGCTCCATTCGCATAGCCTATTCCTCGAGCCGACAATCAACAATTATGCATTTCCGTCAACAAATAGCGCTTTGTTTAACATTCTCGAGATTGCCTGAGAATGGTCAGGCGACGGAACAATCGCCGCCAACCTTCGGCAATATTATTGTCGGTAAGTTGTTAGCGAGAAGGGAGGAAGCCTCGGGCATCTGGGCGATTTCGTGAAAGATCTTTTTTCCCAATTAAGAAATCGCCGCCCTACAAGACGTTGCTCATTGGTTCTCCACTCCGGATCGATCGACGCGTCGACCGTTCTCGCCTAGGATTCCTGGTTCGTTCTCCCTTCGATCCCCTTTTCCGATCCATCCCCCTCGGCGACGATCCACCGGCTATCTCTGTCATTCCCTCTTTATTCCTTTGCCAAACACCCCGAAGTTTCGTCCGGGTATCGGTTATGAATTATTCATGATAAGCGGACCAGCAGCCGAGGGGTTTTCGACGAAAAACCGGGTTATATTCTAGTCACCGGACGCTGTACATAACCCGGTGGAAGAGGTGTGTGCACGAGTGAAACGCTTTCCAGTGTGATTTACGCTAATTTCGGCGCCGATTTACACGGTCGACCACAGCCAGGAAGCCGGTAAGTGCGCGGTCGCATCCTTCCGGTCAGTGTCGCGTGTGCGCTTTTTATCGCTGAACGACCAACAAATTTCTCACCTTCCGCATTATCCGACCGACCCGAGTGGCAGGAACTCGATTTTTGGTAAGCAATTATTTCGGTCTGACAAAGGGACCGCCGGGGGCCGCCATTGTTCGGTCGCGATCGTAATGTGCTTATGCAAAATGGTTAGCATTGGGGTACTTGGTGATATACGACTGCCCGTTTCAGACTTTCCGATCGATCCTATTCGCTGTTCGGGGAAGAAAAATAATTTGATGTACACGGTGTGTTGAAAAATCGTGCTACAACAGGCTGGATGATGATTCTACGTGCAAAAATGAGAATACATATTCCTTTAATTTACTCGAAATATTGAATTTCAAAACTATATTTTAATACATTAATTACCAGCGATTGTCTCATAATTTTGTAAGTCTAGGGTCTACGGTTCAGGAATTATTAATACATTAATTTTTCTTGCAATTCTTGCAATTTCTTGCGATCAGGATTCATACTGTTTGTCAGAATTTCGGAATTTCTCGGCTAGGTGGTAAACTCGCGTCTCCTTGTAGCCAAACCATGAAATGATTTTCTCGGCCGATTTTCCGACATGAAGCAATTACAGTATTGACGCTCTCCGGCCATATTCTTGATTCATGAATGACATTTTTTTACTGGTTCACTAAGTGGTGGCTTATCAGGGTATACTAAAAATGTTGTACTTCTTTGAAAGAGGTGGTCCTCGAGGTCATTTGTTCTCCGCGGCTTTTTTAAGGAGTAATTAACCAAATCGTGGGCGAATAGCCAATGCCAACGTTGCGTTCAGTGTGATTCGTCGCCGAGCTGGAATCTGCCCGTCGTAGCCGAGCTATGATTGGTCCGTGTTTTTCGTTAATAACTCTTTAACGGAACCTCGGAGGACATTTTGGCAAAGGAAAAAGTTACTACAAATGACCTCGTGGAGCACCCCTTCCAAAGAAGTACAACATTCTTGGGACACCCTGTACATCGAGTTATTGCACTGTTCATATACGTTTTATAAATGTCCGATTTTTTAGCAGCAGTGTTAATCAAGCGCAACTTTTTTTTCTAAATGAACTTATTGATCAAAGTTAGCACCATTGTAATCGCCGTACAGTATTCTCTCGCATAGTGTGTCTCGGGGCTCTTGTGTCTCAAGAATCGAGTAGGTATTACGTTATTTGAAGTTTGCCGAACATATTAATTTATTTGAATTTCTAAATGTTATCGATAAATTTTTCACATTATGGGAGTAGGCAATTTTCTCACTATGGGAGAGAACAGTGTATTCTGTCGATGAATTTCAAGTTTCTTCATTAGATTACGGTAAAAATTGCATTTTTGGTCATTCACGTTTCTTTACTTACAAGATTGATATCTCCATTTTGTGGCCCTTTTTACCATCAACGAATGGTACGTTAATTAATCACCACATTTTCACTGAAAATCACGTTGCGTTATCGTCGACAAGTTACTTTTCCACACAAGAAATCGCATTGATTGACGTTAAAATAAACTTGATTTATAAATAAAGTTATACATCTAAATCATCGGCCCTGTATTGCAATGCTTCGCTATCGCTGAGCCGCGGCATACTAGTGTGCCGTGATCTGCACACCTACATAGAGCTATTTTATTGTGTTTGTTATCTAATAAAACCATATACGTATTATTGTAATTTCTGTACTTGCAAGCTTTTTTCTGAAAAAACGTTGTTGTGACGTGGAAGGTAAAAGGTTGCGGAGCACTGCTGTATTGACCATTCTTCTCACTGTGACGTCGCCAACGACGCACGGTTAGTTGGGGGGGGGGGGGGGGGGGAGGATGAAGATCGAAAGAACTTGGTCATACATCGTCGATCGAGCCCCGCGATCATCCCTCTGTTCTCTCATCCCCCGGGGTGGCTCATAATTATCAGACGACGCCTCCATTGACGTCGTCCGGCGCTATTTTGACGCGACGAGCAGTAATAAATAACGTGGGTAATGGGATCGGAAAACCGCGTTCACGGACGGCCGATAGATAACGGAGAGAGAAAGAGAGAGAGAGAGAGAGAGAGAGAGAGAGAGAGAGAGAGAGAGAGAAGCACGGGAGAAGAATTCAAAATGTAGGTGGCCCGATACCAGCAGTCATCCGTCTGATCGTAACACGACGAGATACATTTAACGCGGGTACGCGGCACCGATAGATCCATTTGTCACTGTCCAAATGAGTTTCTGGCCCTCTGTTCACTGCCTCTCCAACACGCACCCGGATCCTTTCATCCTTCAAGGCTTTCGTCGGCATCGATGCGCAAAAATCTCGCGAGCCGTCCGCAAGCAGATCCATCATGCGCAGAGGATTAACCGCAGAAAATACTCGCGCGAGAGCAGAAAATTTTTCGGTCACCGATAACGACGAACTTCCCCTGTGATATTCCGACAGCTTTCAAGGAATGTCGGCGAAGACGAATTTGTTGTGCAGAATGGAACGTTGTTTAACCTTTCTGTGCAGGGGTTGAATCGAACTGTTGAAATTTGATATTATATCATGGCACAACTATTATCCTTTCTGTTTCAGGCACAGTGCTGTGAAATGCAGCGAATTAATGGAATATTTTTTATCTTAACATTTTTGTATAAGAAATTTTCATTTTCTTGAAACTAGAAAATAATTCTAGTTAAACAGGAACGTCTGTTCTGTTTTTGAAACTGTGAACTGCTTGGATTAATGAAATTATATAAAAATCGCACTGTGCTCCCTCTTCCATGTTTATCCTGCTCTTCATCCCTTAGGTCATAAATTGAAACAATATTTTCAACTTTTACATTTTTCTCTTAAATATTTGTTCAAAAGTATTGAATATGAAGTTTCGAAACTTTAATCAGTCGAATATAAAAGAACTATTACGACTGAACTCTTATAGCAGTGTTAAAGTGTCAATGTACAAAGTTAATGTAGGATAGAAAGGATATGGTTCATAGTTGATAGTATCATTCTCATTCACCATATTATGGCCGAATTTATGTGTGTATAGCATTTTTGGCCTGCTAAAAGTTCATACGTAAGTAATATACTTAGGTCATAGCTTGAACAGTAAAAAGAGAAAATCTAATTACAGTAAAGTCTTGACGTAAGCCGAACAGAGCTACACGATCTTAGTCAGTTCCCCTATTTCCTCCACTGGGGGGCATACCTTGCGATGGGCCCCGAAGTTCGAGCTGCTTCGGTCGCCGAGCAGTATGAAGTGTAATCATGCGCGTAATCCGATACCTAATATGTTCAACTAATTTGTGGCATTTTTCTGATTAAAATGACACTAAACACGATATAATTTGAACTGTATTTAGTGGTTTAATTGACGGTATGTAGTACGCCTTCGTCTTCCACAAGAAAATAGTAGCCCTACACGATCTATGTCACAGCCACTGTCGCCAGATGAGGAGAGGGAGCACGATTTGTGCTCCCTCCATATGGATTAAATATTACCATCTTTTATAAAATCGATAAATGTCTTAATATTTATGGACGTGGTGTAATTCTAGTTAAAAAAGCATAGATGATAAAATCAATGTATACACATAATAAAGAACTAACATTCATGATACGGTGATAAAAATGTAATAATAAAAATACTGATGAAAGCATGTTAGAGAACAGGAATGACACTTCTCGAATCAGTTAATATTATCAGTTAATACTGTAGAATAATCTAGATTATTGTTTGAGGTGAAAAAAGATCACTATAAAGAACGTAATAATTGTTATCGACGACATTTATCTCGGCTACAAGTGGAATCAAGGACACATATGTGAAATGCATGAAATGCACTCTACGTACAACTACATAAAAAATGAAAAATTCGATTTGTTGTTCATGTGTTTTCTAAACACTATTGGGCAATGTAACTGGTTATCACTCGATAGTTTGAGGTAAATCGATACGTGAAGTTGTGCAAAAATTTGTATGCTATTCATTTTCTACATTACTACATTTCTACATTACGTATGAATTCAATACGTAATAGTTTGAAACAGAAATTGAAAATTATCTTAAAAACAATTTTGAGATTTCGTTTAATCGTTGGTCCAATCGTCACTCTTTTATGGAGACTGTACAAACATCAAATATGAAGTTACACAATAGTGGTCACAGCTATAAAATGGATATTTTTAAGTTAGGGAAACAGTCGTATTGCACATTTGAATCCAAAGGAAATAGAGTTTCTGTCATAAATGTGGGCCGATGAATATCTATCCTAAATCTACCATATCGAAACGCGTATTCAACGATTTATGCTGTTTCGAATCGCACAAACTACGCGAGGTGTTCTACTTAAAAAGATAGTATCAATACTCGGTTTCCATAAATAACCTTCTTTTCACACAGTCTTCTATAATAATAACAAATAGTTATGTCGATGTTGCCAAGTTTGACGGATCAGTCTCTGATACTTCTTTCTATTATCAATGCACACGATTTGTTCATTCATAAGAAAAGTGACATAAGTCAAAAAAAGGAAATTTTATAGGAGAGCTATTTGAAAATTTCCTACCTAAAATTGCCAATTTTCTTTTATTACATATAACCAACTTAGAAATGTAAAATAATTTGTTGTTATTTAGATACTGGGTTAATTGTCATGTACATTAGTTATAAAGTACACCATAATTTATATATTTATTATTATAATTTTTTTTACAAATATATTTTGAGTTATCTCCCTTTTCTTATAAATGAACTAATTGTGCGTATAGCTTTATGCTTAAACAGCAGGTCAAATGGGAAACACAAATTTTTTGGCTGCAAGACCGACATAATCAGAGGATGAAAGGAGTAATGAAACTTTTTAGTAGATCCTATTCAGAACATGGATCGTGACACTTTTCCGAAAAACCGAATTTGACTGAATTTGAATGAAAACTATTAAAAAAGTTCTCCATAGAAATAATGCATACTATCCAGTAACTACTACAACAATATTAGATAATTATTGCAATTAGAATGAAATATTTCGAATATATTATTTATTTGTCACATTTACAGAGTCGAAAGCTTGTTTATGTTTCTCTTGTGCAACCTATTTCACTAAACGACTTAAAATATTTTAGTTCCATAAAAAATTCTATTACACAGATTATAATATATCCTTTCCATGAGAATACTTTTTAAAGAAGCTTCTAAGGATATTATTTCTTTCTATAAAAGTTCAACAGGAATTCATGTTTTCTTAAATGAAACATACATATAGGGTGTCCCAAAAATGTTATATGTCCTTGGAAGGGGTGATTCCTTACGCCATTTGAAGTAACTTTTTCCTTTGCGAAAATGTTCTCCGCGGCTTTGTTAATAATTCCTAATAAAACCGCAGAGAACATTATCGCAAAGGAAAGAGTTATGTCAAATGATCTAAAATCTAAGGAATTATACCTTTCAAGAAAGTACAGCATTTTTGGGACACCCTGTATAAGTAAACTGCGGATATTTATGCAAAGTAAATATTTTCAATCTTAATAGTCACAAACATGTTGAAGGTGAGAAGTACAGTGCAGTGTCTACTCGATATATGTCCAAAACACGGGTCTTTAGCTATACGTACACAGGTATTTAGCTTTTCAAGTAGTACATTACATTGTTTGTGACCTGTATACTGTGTAATAAGAATAACCAATTACTTCAATATGTTTTAACGCATTCATTACGTGAAGAAACAATTTTATTGGAGAATGTGTAACATTAAACGAAAAATCGGTGCATCAAAATGATAGCACAAATTTCTTAAAATAGCTAAAATATAAGAATATGTATAAAAAAATAATGTTTTAATATTTCGTATCTCCGTCTTTTGTTCGTATAACTGCCACTAAACGTTTTGGCATAGATTTATATAATTTTTTGACTTTCCTGCTTAACGCTGCCCAGTTTCGTTCAATGCAGATTTTTAATTCGTTAAGGGTTCGAAATTGTCTTCCACTGGCATATACTAATCTGGCTAAATGGGCCCAGCGATTTTCTATAATATTTAAAACTGGAGACCTGGCTGGTCATTACAAAATTTTAATATTTTCCCGTGTAAAATATTCTTTTACAATCTTGGCTGTACGAACACTTGCATTGTCTTGCTGATATATAAAGTTTGTGCCCGCAATTTTTACAGCATGTGTCTTCAATTGTTCGTCGACTAAATCAATATACTTTGCACTATTCATTTGACTACTTACAAACTTAATTTCAGTGTGTCCATAGTACTCAATTCCCGCCCACACCATTACTCCACCACCACCGTATTGCCGACTACATAAAATTTGTTGTACTTTACGCAAATCGTGGAAATAACATCGGTAGCCATCCGGTCCATCTAACGTAAATCTCTTCTCATCAGTAAAGATAACTTTTTGCCATT
>JAQQRP010000059.1:0-14628 GCA_028454245.1 Halictus quadricinctus
AAAAAAAAAAGAAAATGTTTCCAACTTTAATAATAACTGTGTTATAAATTGCTACGAAACGATTCTCGCGTTCCGTCGCGAGCTCGCGATCTTGGCCCAAGCGCGAGTCAATCCGCGACGAGACCTTAGCGCGAGCCAATCCGCGAAAAGACTCAAGCGCCAGCCAATCCGCGAAAAGACCCAAGCGCGGACCAATTCGCGAGCGCCGACGCCAAGCGAGCATTTCGCAAAGCGAGACACTCTTTGTGGTCCACACTCGACTATAAGGTTCCGGCCGAACCTACCCAGAAGCGGAGTTGGCCTGGAACAGCTCTCGGAGAAGCATCTCCGAGCTCCAGACTTCTCGCAGCAGCGTGTAAGCGCGCATACTACGGGCTACTACCGTGTGTGTGCGTGAGCACGCCGGTGTTGGCCGTACGAACACTAGGGGTTACGTCCTGTGCGAGGAAAGCCAGGACCGCGAGCAAGCCTCGAGGTGGCAGTCGGTCGCTAGCAGTGCTCCCGAGCACTGCGACGCACCGACACTCCGGCTCTCTTCCCCTACACTCACGATCCGTTCCCCGATTCCTACGATTCGCTCTACGTCCCGCGACCGAGTCCCGCGTCTCGCGTGCTTAGTCGTCGTTCAACCGCAGGCGCGTTCGGAACTTGCTCTGTGGACTATTCCCGCGAGCGAGTAACGACGCCGGTGCTCTGGGCAAATACGTACTAGGGGTTATGTCCAGTGCATGCGAACCCACACCGCGGTAAGAGCGAGGGCGGCGAGACAGGCGTCCCGCCAGTCCGGTGCCGCGGCGAATCGCGACCCCGCGAGCTCATCACGTAGAGAAACACCGTTCACTAAGAATCTCACTGAGCCGCGGTGGTTCCTGCATTTCCATCCGCAGCCCGAGAATCCTGTACAACTACGCCGTTCGCGAGGCTCGCGCTCCGCGCTTTCTCCCGTCTCGCGATTCCCGATCGCGCCGCGTTTCCGCCGTTCGCGACAGAACGACGCTCCGCGTTCCTGCCGACTCGCGAATATCATTCGCTCGCGCTCCGCCGTTCGCGACAGAACGACGATCCGCGCCTCCGCTGTAATTATAAGTAGAAGTAAGTCTCGTAGTTCTTAAGCATTAGTATTATTAACCACATTTTTATATTGTACTACATCGCGCCGTCCACTCTCGTCTGTCCACAGCCGACGGCACCCGGAAGAGCTCCTGACCGGAACCCCGCGCCGGCCATCGCCGGACCCACCAGTAATTCGGACCGCCGGAGTAAATAAATATTACTTAGTTTTCCTATTACCCGCTGTTGATTCATTTCAAAATCCGCCGCCTTCTCGAACGACCCTGGCGCGCTGAGCATCCAGGAGAGGGCATCCGCGAGCAACGCTCTCGCTTCACGCGAGCGAAGCTCTCCCGTTACAAAATTGTTTTGTGAAGGCAGTTTTCGTAAAACTCGTCCAAAATGACAAACTTTGATGATCTGTATCTTTCAAACAATTTCGAATATAAACCTCCCTCCTAATGTGGATATTTCCTTAAAAAAATATAACAACTATTCTCGTCTTTACAATGTATGTATGTATAATTTTTATATAATATAAGGAAGTATGATGCTGTTTCACCAAGAGGCAGGAACGTTTCCTATCTTCATGTTGTAGAGGATAGATACCGATAGTCTACCTAAGGAACCGTGAAGGCCCTAAAAACATTTTTTTTGTGCCATGCACAGCAAGCAACTGTCAACGCGCTCCCGAAAGGCCATCTGGAAATGGTCAGACGTTCGAGATAATGACCCAGCCGGGCCAAGCAGAAATATAGTCGAGAACACTGATGCTCCGTCGACTTAAACCCTACACCCTGGTTTCGAATCTAACGGCCAAACATGCACGGTCTATTCCCCGTCTTGTATACTCCGACCTTAAAACAGTAAGATAAGCTTTTTTTGGTTTTATAGGATTATTTAATGCATTGTCAATAATGAATCAGATTATCCATAATTTTGAACAGTCAATCAGAGTAAGGGATAATATACGTATTATGAATAGTCTGTGAATCTATGTGCAAAATAAACAGTTTCTCAATCAATTGCAACAAATCGCAGTTAAATAGAAATTAATTTCTTTTATTAACAAATGTAACAAATTTGATTATTATATAACAGTATCTTCAAATTAATCCAATGTCTTTACAGTTTTAAATTTCACTAATTACTTTTTGTCATAAATGCATAAAACACGCGATTCAATTAAAAATGTATGTGTAGATATTAAATCCCTATGCTATGAAAGCTTTTTGTCATATATGTTTTGTCGGATTATGTATTTTATGTTAAAAAATATATTGCACATAATTAAACTTCTGGAATCATTGTAGTTGGTATTATGTTTCAATCAGCTATTATGTATATGGTTTTATATTTGCAGGAACAGTGTTCAGTATTGGCATAAAAAGAGAGCATTCAAACGAAGGTGTTCCGACCGTTGGTGATTGTTCCATAATTGTTTTCGCGTTACGAACGCGCGACCGAGCGGCTGTTGTCTCGCTCGCGTAAACAGCCGTGTCACCGGCGACAAACACCTCCGTTTGAATCTCACCTCGCGAGCAAAGGTGAACCGAATTCACCTATTAGAATAATAAGATCAACCGTTCTTCCGACGTTTCGTCCGTTATCGTGCGTGAACGAGAGGACCGAATACGTTCTGACTTAGCAGCGCTCGCTTGCATTGAGACTTCGCTCGTGACTTCGTCACCTACTTTCAATTATTCATTTTCTCGCGGCATCGTCGCTTTCTATCTCGATATAGTTTGTATCGCGATTTACGTTACATTTCTGTGTTTGTGCCAACGGTGTGGCCTAGTCGTGTCGAAAACCATTGAAGTGGCTTTGAACAACCTTCGCGTTTCGCGCATATCACTTGCCCTCTCCACCACTTTCCTCAGCGCTCAATTCTGAATAGTCCCGGCATCAGGCAGTCGAACAATCGTTCAAGCCGAAACAAACAGAACTATTGGGAATAAAATATCTGCCCTTTATTTAGCACAATGCGACAAAGATAACACAGATAAAATTACAAGTATAATACAAAACGTGTCCGTATTCGCAAATCCTTAATCATAAGCCGTAAATCATGATCGTTAACCGTGTTTCGTAGCCGTAAGTCATGATCGAGTTAGTATTTCGTATCGTCTGGAGCAAAAGCCGCTCCGCGTCCTCCGAGACCTGGCTTTATCGTCCTACACACAGGTACGTCTCGGTTCACTTACATGGTTTTTTTCGTGACCTGGTCGGGGTACGGGCGATAACACTGGCCTAGGTTTACTTGCCAATTCATTCCCGCGGTCCTCGACTGTGTACAGTATACAATAACGCGTGTCATTTGATGTTCAGGCGCGCGGCTTTGTTTTCGGTGTGAAGGCGAAGACTCCGGGAGCTGTGGGTGGACCGAGCTGGGGCTCGGGAAGTCCAATCCGAAGGCTCCAGAGATGGGGATACCGGGCGGGTCCCTCCGCCCGGGATCTTATAGTGTAGGCAATGGGGGAGGTTAACCCCTCCCCCGGTGTATGATGTTAGCTAGGAGGTATCCTGTTGAGTACTCGCGTGATCCAGGCACCTCCCCTTTAGCTTAGGTGGGCGTGGGTTTTTAGTGGGTAGCCTCTCGGGATCTTCCCCAGGGGTAGTGCCACATAACCCCGGCTTCCCCCAGGGAGCCGGGGCATGCGAAAAGCATTTTCCCACGAAAAAAAAAAATAAACGGTCCCTAGTGATCGGCGCTAGACTTTCCATTCAGGCCTCGTCGGTCAGCATGGGCCGGCGGCAGATTTTTCGTTCTTGTTACCGCCGCGCGCCACGTTACCCGAGATCTGTTTATACTTAGGCTCGCCTATCGGCGAGCGGCCCGAACGGAACAGCACGTAAAACCGGCGTGACGCTTAACGTGTTGATACTTTTTTCAATGTAATATTATCATTCATTTTCCTCTTTTACTCTTTGTACTTGGCATAGAACTATCCAATAATTTCGTAAAAGATTTCGTGGGTGATTTTGTTGTATACCCGATAACTCTAGACCGTAGGTAAACGCCAACGCATCATGATAATCATGCCATAAACGCGTCAGCCAAATCACTTGAATCATTACGATCAAACAGACCCTTAGACTTTGTCTCTTCCGCGTCATCCTTTCTACAGCAAACCTTTTCCACCCCCTTCCACATCTTCCTCTCAAAAACTACATATACAGTGTGTCCCACGAGTTCTGTCCACTTGAATATCTTGGTTATTTCAAACAATACGAGAAAATGTTACGTATAGAAGTTGTAGGGTTTAAGAAACTATATAATATGGTATAAATAATATTCTTGCAAGAGGAGGCGTAGAGAAGATATACAGGTCACCTTTGCTTTTTTTAATGGAATGTCCAATTTTTTATGCTTGATTTCGATAGATTGGCGTATTCTGAGTATGAAAGTACTAAAGTGTATTTGCCCTAAAACTTACCGTTGCTGAGATATTTAACTATTTTCATTCTATTACTTTCATTATGGAACGTATTCAAGGATATGCTCACTACGTTGAATGTAAAGATTAGTAGGCTTTCGGCGTCTCTCAGTGCCAGTTAGTTTCTCAGTTAGTGAACATAAGACAGTCAATATGAAATTTTCATTTGAAGAACAATTAGAGATGCTTCTAATTTACAGAGAAATTAAGAGAAACGTAATTGTGGCTCGAAATTTGTACGGTGAAAGATATCCAAACTGCATATGCCCTTCACACAAGATTTTTGAAAGATTGTGTAAAAAATTAAAACAAATTGGAAGTTCGCTGTTCGCAAGATAAATCGTGAAAAACCTGTATGTAGTGATGAATAAATGAAATTAATGTTATTGCAATGGTACATCATAATCCTCATATCAGTGTACGTCAGATTCAGCGTGAATCTGAAGTCAGCAAAAGTAGTGCATCTCGAATTCTCACTCGTCACAAATATCATGCGTCGCACATTAGCCTTCACCAGAAATTACATGACATGGATTATGTAAATCGTGTTATATTTTGTGGATGGGCTCAAAAGCAGCTACAAATCAATCCACGCTTTTTCTCTTTAATACTATTTACCGATGAGGCTACTTTTAACAGCACTGGGTATGTTAATTTACATAATACGCATTATTGGTTAGTACAAAGTCCTTGCTGGTTACGAGAGATTGAGCATCAAAGACGCTGGTCCATTAATATGTGGTGTGGAATCGTAGGACAACAAATAATAAGGATTTATTTCATTGGCGGCACTTTTACTGGTTAAAAATAGCATACGTTCTTAAAAAATACATTACCAAATTTATTAGAAAAGGTGCCATTAAGCGTTCGTCAGACAATGTAAACAAATATTCCCAAATCGATGGATAGGACGCGGTGGACAGCAGGAAGTCCACATTTAACACCCCTAGATTTTTTCTCGTGGGGAACATTGAAAAATATTGTGTATCGAGATGCACCAACAACTCCGGAAGTTATGAACCAACGAATTATCGCAGCATGTACTACAATAGACGCTCCAATAATAAAACGTGTAAGAGATGTGTAGCGGTACGCGATTCGCATCGCAAGATGTTAGAGTTGACCGCCAGCAGATGTTAGGGTCTAAGGTAATAAAACCTACCCTGACGTTTGCAGGATGGCAAAAATTATTTTATTTCTGAAATGACTTTACGGGTGTAGAAAATTTAACGACCCCATCATAAACGTTGCCAGCCGAGTACCTTCGGGGCCTGAACGACCGCGCGGCACGCGCGGTCCCGACAAGACCTTTTTTGCCAAACATTTGGCGACCACCTTTGCCAGTGACTATAAAATAACAGATGCGAGATTTCCTACCCCCGCGAAGCATAGCTCCGACTTCTTATCTTCGGAAAGGTAACGCCTTTCTGAAGATCAGGATATAAAGGGAGGAAATCCACAAAACCAGCGTCTTGTCTTGTCTTGCCTTGTCTTGTCTTGTCAGTCTTGTCCTGCTTTTCCTTCTTACACTTCTCGCGCAGTCTACGTACTATCGGTCTCGCTGTATTTTGAACACGTTTGTAAAATAAAGTTCTTGTTCAAACACCCTGTTTTTGTCGCAACACAACCACAGATGCAACAGTTCAAAGACTACAACGTTACATCGCTGCAGATGGCCGACATTTCGAACATTCTTCATGAAAACAGTCAAATATCTCAGCAATGGTAAGTTTTAGGAGAAATACACTTTAGTACTTTTATACTCAAAATACGCCAATCTATCGAAATTGAGCATAAAAAATTGGACATTCCATAAAAAAACAAAAACAAAGGTGATCTTCTCTACGCCTCCACTTGCAAGAATATCATTTATACCATATTATGTAGATTCTTAAACCTTATAACTTCTGTAAGTAACATTTTCTCGTATTATTTGAAATAACTAAGATATTTAAGTGGACAGAGCTCGCGGGACACACTGTACATAGCAGCTCGTCGAAACAGATTCAGAGTTCTTCTTGCATACTCAAGTGCAGAAGGTTATGTCGTTGTACCTTAACTCCTCACCGTGTATTTAACTCAAATAAAACTCTTCTCGATTTTATTATAAACTTTGGTACTCGATTTCCAAACCCGAAATCTAACAATTTTCCAAAATTCTTAAATACTAAAATAGGTTAATAATAAAAAGTATGCAAGAACATTGGCCACACCACTCATACCTGTGTATAATAAATATATTGTACTACGTACATATGTAGATATCTACTTACATGTGTGCAAAAGCTGAGCAGTGGTTGTATTTATAAATGATGTTACTCAGGAGATTGACCTTCATGATAGTTCGAGTTAATAACTTATAATAATAATAATAGTAACAATAACTAATTCGATGGTTCTAATTGCTTGAAATTAACAGCGACTAAGGTTCTTGAGTCTTAATTTCAACATTTTCCAATAAAAGGAGCCATAAATTACTCGAGAGGTTATTGACACGGACGATTACAAATAATTGCAAGCATTAATACTTGCACTGGAAATTGATTTGGATTGCCGAATACGAACCGAGCAATTTAGTTGAACAAAAATGTGGATACTTACTTTGATTGGTCGTTCGCGGTCTGGATTTTTGTAGCGTAGCCAGAGAAGACCAGATACGGACAGCGTGGTGAACAGTGCTTCAACGAAGCTGACATAATTGATTAGCACGTATACATCCTCTATGCTGAGAAGTGCCAGGGTAATAATGCACTAGAAATGGAAATTATATTATATGTAGTACGAACAAGAAATGGAGTAGTAAGACGAAGCAAAAATTGTAATATACAATAATCTTGATATATCGAAAGAGATGGGCACGATTTTGTGACAAAATGTAGGTAAATATCTACACAAGCAGATTCCGCAACGATTTCAATGACCTTGCAATATGTTGTCAACGTGGTCGTTGTGAACAAGTTTTTCCTATAGATGTTATCGCCGTTTGGTTTTTTAGGATGATAGGTGGTAAAATTAATTCAACCTGCGTGTTATATTAAACAGGTTTAATACGAGAACACACTGAGAAAAGCTAACCAAAGACAACCGTGATATACAATCCGTACGCAACGATATACTCGGTAATGCCAAGTTCGGAACAAAGTACGCAGTAAGACGATTGCAAGCTTTCTGCCTTCTGGTCAAGGCATCTTTTGGTGGGCGAGTTGGTTACGTCCGAAAGACTGTTAACGAAGGGAAAATTCCCCATCCCTCAAGGGTACGGAGAGAGTTTCTTCCCCAAAAGTGCGCGTCTTGAAGAGGTCACTCTCAAGGACTTGCAACGGTCGAACCAGGGTTCTGGCAATCGTCACGTTCATGACTAGTCCTTCAACCTCGACCATCTACGGTTCGCACTTGGGAAAGCTGGAATTTCCGCGTCCTAAAATTCCTTCTTTCTCACGCTCAGCATTCGCTACAGTATTAATTTACCAGATACTCACAGAAAACGACAGACATTACTACAGCAAATTCTGCCCTTTTTAATTGGTCGAGCACCTACTTTAAGGCGAGGGGAGGGTGGCTCCCCCTGTATCCTCGTCCCAAGAAACCTAGCCCAGACTTAAGGGGGCCGACAGGCATTTGGCCTTGACTGTTACGCTATGTTAAACTGTGCCTTTTTTCTAGACATTTTACGTCTTAAATAAGTAAGTAATCAATTAAAAATGCATACCACCGTGTTTGTACATGACTTTGTTACGTCTGTATAGAGCCTTTTTTTCGATACGAACACTAAATCTCTCGAAATTAAGAGAATCTCTCAGCGGCAGCCATCTTGTGACGTCATACTTTCTTCAGAATTCGAATTTTTTGCCGAATATTACGAATGACTCCACGATGAGGTAGAAATTCGCAATTTGGGCCCTATACAGACGTAGATTGGACTTTTAGGAAACACAATTGACCACTTCTAAACTGCTCATTGCAATATTGAAGCGACAGTTTGTCTAGATTTTGACCCTTGCAAGTTCGTATACGTATATTGCAGAGAAATTCTCTAAATTTCGAGAGATTTAGTGTTCGTATCGAAAAAAAGGCTCTGGACAGACATAGCAAAGACATGTACAAACACGGTGGTATACATTTTTAATTGATTACTTAGTTATTTAAAACGTAAAATGACTAGAAAAAAGGCACAGCGTAACATAGCGTGACAGTCAAGGCCAAATGCCTGCCGGCCCCCTTAACCAAAATCATAATAATAATGAGTTCATAATGATACATCATAATAATAAGTTGTATAGCTTTCCGAAACACCTGACTATTCCTTTTATTTTATCATTACCTCTACTTGAGGCGTGTGTCTCAGCGGCTCGCTAATTGCAGTTGAACACCGACACGACACAATAGGATGTTAAAAGTTGGCCAAATTTTGGGTAGCTCAGACGCCTAAAATATTGATAAGGTGATATTCTTTAGGTTCTAAGAAAGTGTAAACCCACGATTATTTGTCAGTAAAATGATGGGAAGTAGTTGTTGCATTTTGTAGTTATTGTTATTAAAACTTTAAACTATATGTTTTAACCAAAAGACGATATTTATGTTATATGTGCAAACAAAACTGATAAAGATGTGATTAACACGTTCAATGCTAACTACGGGATAACTCATAGTTTGCGTTATTGCCAGGGACGCCAACTACGAGTTATCTCGTAGTTTGTTTACTTGATATAATATGTATAATAATCTTTTTGCATTAAGAAATGACATTCGCGTATAAAATGAAAAATTATTTAAGAAGACCAGTCTTTTGCGATGATGATTAAATTAAATTGGATTTTTACACCGGAATCATGAAAAGTACCGTGGCAGTCCACGTGTTAACGTTCGTGTAAAGGAATAAAAGGTAACTTACACTGTAATTTACAATTTACAGCTACCGTAAACACAATTATGTATACTACTAAAAATGATTTATTTCGAACTAATATCGTCATCAAATATTGGAAAATTACATAAATTTTTCAATTTAAACAAAAATAATATATTTTCATTTGGCTAAAATTGTAACACACTGATTATGGTGAAATAAAAACATTGAAGTTCTTTTAATATTAATAATTAATCGTTTTTGCTTTATTTTGTATTACGATCATTCGATGGGGCAATTTCTTCTATCATTTCTTTGTATAACTTTCATGCAAATCTCTCCAAACACACACGATTGTTTTTATTAACTCTTGAATATTCATGTATTGTTTTCCATCTTCATATACCATCCTGCTGAATGGATCCCAAACATTTGCTATAATATTAAGGTCCGAAGACCATGCTGTCTAATGAATACAGTTTTCTTTCGATATAACACAACGATATTTTTTTCGCAATAAGAAAATCTCTATCCCGTTCTGCTTTTTAAGTTGTCCGCTGACACCGCTCAGTGCCAGAACGAGAGGGTATGCCATATCTATCCTTTTCCAACGATAGATATCGCTGCATGGCCGACTACTTTACGGTCTGTAGGACAACTTTATCGGATCCATGAACTCCCAGCCCAGTCAAGAACAATGTTAAGTCGAATAGCTACCCTCATCCGCAATACGTCGAAGGCGTCCCAAGCCATCGCCTTATATCGAAAAAAAAAACTGTACTGGCATATTTCATTTATTACAAAAATGTTTTATAACTCTTGTCGTATGGACAGCAGCATCATGCTGAAAAATAGGACACCCAAAGGAACCCCTTTGTGACAAGTTTGAAGTCGGTACCCTTACCACAAGAGTAGTTATAGGGTGGACTTGATCGTTAGTGAATTATGCTCCATTTCTTCTGTTCTGCTCAACAAGAAATTATGAAAAAATTCATGAACATTTTACTTGATACCACACACGACTGTGATTTTTTCCAGAATGGTTCCGGTTTGGTAGCAAAATCGATTCTTAAACAAAACCAGAACCTAAAATTCGAAAAAATACATATGTCGTATTAAAGTTTTGAAGATACGTTTTATAAAAATTCTGAAAAAGGTTGAAATCACTTTTTTAATTTATTTCAGAATTTTTTATGAAGTGCATCGTAGTTAAAAAAAATAAAAATCAATTTTTTCAGTGGTTCATTACTTTTTTGTAGGTGTATTATGTAATATTAAACTTTTATATTCAGAAAAATAATGTATAATATTAAAAATGCAATATAAAATATTTGATTTGCGTTATATTTAAATATATGAGCATAACTCTAAAGAGATCGAGTTGGCGCAGACGGTAATGTGTCCGGCTGTGTATCTTTTGACACCGGATCGAATTCCGCACCGAGCGATATTTTTTCGTTAAACACTTTTTTTGTTCTTTTTTCACCATAACATTGTTGTAACGACATTTTAAACATATTGTTATAGTATTTTAAAAAGGTTTTACACAAAATACATAGAAACATAATTTTGGAGTACTTTTTAAGCAATAGTATCTCTGGCTACGAATGTTCTTCATTATGTATCGGTTGCAATATTTTTTACATTACTGTTTTCATTTATTGATTCTGCTTAATAGGAAATGATATGGGGCTTCTTATTTTATTATTGCGGAATGTTATTTTGTTTCTTCTCATTTAATATTAAAAGAACTCTTAATTCTCAAGCATTGGCGGACATTTCGGCGTTTTTATTTCTTCGCAATAGCAATTGATGTACATATCATAAGCATACAAAGTTTTCTGCAACACTCAATAAACTGCAAAGTATCGACGGAAAAACAGAAGGCCATTTCTACCAGGCCACCATTTTTACTATATTCCATCAACAGTTATTGAACATAAAACATTTTAAAGCATATTTATTTGTTTATTTAATGTAGAAAATGATACACAAAGCTATGATGAAGAAAGATGAAACATTTTTAAAGTACTTTAAAAATATATTTAAGATGCTCATACATACATAGTATGAAGCTTACTGCTTTGAAACAACAGAAGATTATATTGACTGTGAAAAAAGACTGTGAAAAAATATCTACTAAATCAATGATTTTTTGACATAAATAGTTTTATACTTTTTTATAGAGAATAACGAGCTGCATCGATTAGTGCATTCAAAAATGTACGATTCCATTTAAAAAGACGGAGGTCGTTTTCGTGTGACCTCTATGCGTCCATCTACAGTGAAATGATTTACATAAGATTGAGGCCACCTCGAAACCGCTCACTTCATAACTGAACTATTTTTTTATACAATGCACAATGTACGAGTAATTTGCATTTATGGATTAAAACCGGTCTTTTTTCTTTCATTCTGGTACCGGTTATAATTAAGGAAATAGAAATAAAGAATCATTTTGAATTTTTTGGGTATCACGTTTTGGGTATCACCTTTTCCAACAGCAACTTCAAAGCGGTCCACTTCAATTAATTTTACTTTTTTTTTTGTTCTAAAAAATGTTGAAAACGTAATCGAAATATTTATTGAAAATATTTAGAAACAACCCGAATAGCAATAATTTTTATAATTATAACAATTAAAAAAAAACGCCTCGATACACTAGAAGAACGCATCTACTGTTCGAATGATGCAATAAGTATTACCAGAACAACACAATGAACACTACTTTTACATTTGGAAGTAAACGATAAAGGATTCGAGCACATTCTGTTAGATTTCGATTACATCGCATTTGTCTTTCGAAGTACTCGCAGAAATTTAAGACACGCGTAATCACAGTCTGGTACATACAACTTGCGATGTAGTCTACTTGGTCCTACAATTGTCAATCAGTGCAAGCGGCGTCCATATAAACGAGCAGTCTTCTATTGCGTATTCATTATTCTTCACGATGTTACAGGGATAATGTAAAAATATATAGACGGAGTTCCAAAAGTATCAGACTAACTAAAATACATTCTTGACCCAATCTCTGATCTTTTCCTATTTTATAATTTAGCAGATATTGAGAAATCTGAATCCAGTCGTATAAGGGAACCTATTAAAATGTCTACTGCAGATTTTGATAATACTTTACTGACATGTAATTTCGATGAAAATATTTTATATATTCTTTTAGCTGCTAATGTTCACGTTAAAGGGACAAAAATATTTTTACAAATATGTATCTTGAAAACTGTTCAGAATAGAATAAATGTGCAGAGTATGTACATTGTGTCAATTTTCGAAATTCTTTTATCTTCAATTGTTCAAAAGATACCTGCCGAAATGGATTTCCTACCTCCAAAAATTGAGGATGTTTTCACCACTTCAGTATGAATATTAATTGTGAACAAAGATAACATATGTCCGGTTTAAGCGTATACAGCCTTACATATACATATATGTATCGAATTCTTGTCAACTTCGCTTACGAAAAATCTAATTAACAATTCGGATTGTAAAATTCCTGTTGTCAGAATCTTCAGGATTTTCCGAATTTCCCCCATCTTTCTTTCATACTCCAGAGTCTAAGTAGATACTCTGAAAATGTTTTCAAGGCGAAGAGAATCCAGATAAATACAGAAGTGACTCGATCTTCAGAAATTTAACTGTATTTACAATTTTCTCTTGATCTCAGACGGCAGCCCGCGAGATAAGCGATAACAGTGTTATTGATTGACATATGTGTAGTACACCAACAATGATAATACTTACGTTTATCATGAGCAGTTTTTGTAAAATGTTCAACCAGATTGATTGTTTTTGGGGTCACGCGCATGCCCAGCCGGGCGCGGCCGAACGCGCACGAGCTGGCGCCAGTAGTTGGACCATGGCGACAACAAGCCGGGGGCTGTCACATGCACGCGCTCTCATTAATAACCTTTTGCGCTATATGTAGAGTAATATCTTGAACAATAAATGTAGTATTCGTTGCCGAGTACTAAAGTGTCTCACTGGAAAACCCCGGAACCTCACATCCTCAACACTGCCGCTGCGGAATTTCGAAAAAACTTGTTTCGTAGGTTAACAACGTGGTCAAAACGCGACAATGGCGGATCAAGAGGACCGAATCAAGGCTCTCACAACAGCCGTACAAAGGCTCCTCGAGCTTCAACTCCACAAGGAGAAGGCAGAGGCACGGCCATCCACATCATCGAGTGCACAGTCGGTGATTGATCTGTACAATCAGCTAAGCACTCGCGTGGAGAAGTACGCGTACGGGTCCGGAGACGAAGTGAAGCCATTTGCAAAATGCTGCGACCAGAGATGCAAACCCGTTTGGTGTTGGACAAGCTGGGCCAAATCGAATTCGACAGACTCATGGACCACGTCACGCCAACAGATCCGTCGGAAATGTTGCAAAAGCTCGACTTGCTCGACACGTTAAAGGTATTCTTTCGCGACAAGGTACCCCTGACGCGGAGACGCATAGAAGTCCTAAATTATCGTTACGATCGGTCAGTGCCAATCACCGAACACATCGATAAAATCAATCACAAGGGACTCAAGTGTGGTAAATCTCCTAGTAGTGCATTGATATCCATTGAACACGTGGAGAGGATGTAGGCTCTCCATTCTCCTTCTGATTCCACATCGGGCATTAAGGTAAATCCTACATTGGTGACCGGAATTCCTACACCCCGAGTCATCTAGGTCTAAAGGTCAATGCATATCTCACAGTCCGGCCAGCCTGCCGCTTTTTCCCAGTTTATAAACATTTTGGGGTCCGGGACAGCCACTTGAGAGGGTTCGAGAGGCTCGGAACAAAGGTACAGCGTGTCCTCTGCTACCAGAACCCCAGGGGTTCGCTGCTCAATGCTAGAGCCTTATGACTATAGCCTGCGACTATTCTCGACGAGAATATTCGCAGGCTAGCCGTACGGATCGTGGCGTGGCAGTACGAAGACAGAATGAACACGCTGTATTTATTTAAAAAGCTATCAACCAGAACTTTTCTGAGTTCCTCGTGGTAATAGATCTTGTTAAGGAATTTAAACGTTATAACAAACAAAATAACAATTTATTATTATGCTAACAAACCTATACCCACCTCAGGCGCGCCTGTAGGTCCAACTAGACCCAACTACGCAAACATAGTAATGATTTCGTCGGACGATGATCATAAAGTAATTAAAAAACACGTCGCAGAAACTAAGTTTTACGCTCGCCTCATCTGACTTTGCTCGTCATAAAATTGATGGACTACAAATCTGACATTTCTAACGGTTCACATACATGCAAGGATGCATG
>JAQQRP010000590.1:0-10618 GCA_028454245.1 Halictus quadricinctus
CCGCGTCGGCCGGACGTGGTATCCGCCGCCCCCGCAGATCGTGGTGGAACCAGGCCGCACACGGGTGCACCCGTAGTTCGTTCGCGGGAGCGCCCACAGAACGCGCGGCTGACGCGGCTACGGTCGATTCGGGTCCAGGCGGATCCCTCGTGGAGCTCGAGCGCGAGCCGGTGGCGAGTCCTGTAGATCCCTCTGGTTCGGTCGACAGGCTGGTACGGTGGGGAGCGTAGGCCGGAGCGCAGATCGGTCGTGCGCCCGAGGGCGCGGTTCCCGCCTGACTGCTCTGCTCCGAGTTCGCTAGCGGCGAAGAACCTCCTGGATCACGGGAGCGCCCGTAGGTCCGGGGTGTTCCGCACCAGTGAGTCGTATCCCACCACAGGAGCGCCTATAGATGGTGTACGAGCACACGTCTGCGGGCGTACTGGAGCTTCGAGGTGCGCCTCGTGGAGCAGCTCCAGGCCGACTCCGGCGTCGGAGCGGTGCGCTCCGCTATTTATACTCGCGGAGCGCTGTTCGCGAATGTTCCGCGTTCGCGGATTCGCCGGTGCCCAGGCGGTGGGGGGCCGGCCGCGGATTGGCTCGCGCCTGGTTCGCGTTGTGCGCTCGCGACGCACCGCGAGAATCGCGGTCTCGTCGCAAACTAATCCCCTCGTTGTACGCCAGAGCCCACCAGGCAGTCTCGGTGCAACGACGGTATTAGGCGCGTTGAAACCGAATCCCTCCCTTATACGTGTGTCTGAGCCCACCAGGTTGTCTCAGCACGTTAACGGAGAATTCCTGCATGTATATTACATATCTACAAATTCCGTGATTGCTTCTAAATACCAACTCAAACGCCTTGCTCGCGTAAATATCAACTCAAACGCCTTGCTCGCGAATACGAAATTATCGCTTCAGCCCGTACGTCGGTATCGTTTTCGCTCCGCGAATAATCCGCGAAACCGTGTATTCCGCGAGAATACGTATCGTCGCCGGTCCAGCTCCAGCCTCAGCTCCAGCTCCAGCTTCAGCCCAGCAGCAGCAGCAATCTCGAGAGGAAGCCAGAATCCCTGCAGAACCACGTTACGAGCTGGTGCCAATAACCTCCTCACCCGTCGTTCATAACATCGCCCGTATACCTGCTCGAGACTCGAGGAAGGAACTGTACGCGCAGGCGAATGCCGGAGACGTAAACAAGGTCATAAATCAGCTCCCCGTCAACAACGTCCGCAAGACAATAGGACAGCGCAGGTAAGTGCCGGAAGCAAACATATCGCGAAACCCGAGTCATACGACGGACGTACGCGCCGCATGGACCGAAGTCAGGAAACTTAGCGTCTCGATCCGCGATAAATCTCGCGATCCTTTTTAAAAACGCGTTCGCGAGCCGCGGGACGTAACAATTTGGTCTCAGCGGTGGGATACGCCTGACATTCGCGATGGCTACCCCGGCAGATAATACGCGCTCTCGTGCATTGTCCCAAGACGAACTCGCCGCGTTACAGATACAGTTAGAAAACAAAGAAAGCCGCCTTCGTAGAGAAGCCGCCATGGCCGAAAAGAATCGTATTCGCCTCGAAAATGAATACAAAGCAGTAGAGCAAGAATTTGAACGCGCTCGCGAGGAAATACAGCGTCAGGCCGATAAGGAACGCGAAGCAGCCGAAAAAGAAATTG
Organism: Halictus quadricinctus; assembly: GCA_028454245.1. NCBI lineage: Eukaryota > Metazoa > Arthropoda > Insecta > Hymenoptera > Halictidae > Halictus > Halictus quadricinctus. Next base: position 1,657 of record JAQQRP010000590.1, read on the forward strand.
CTGCCCTGCGTGACGAGCTTCTAGCTCTTAAACGCGAAGGGGATAACCTTCTAGGACCCTCGCGAGACGACTCGAATGTATCACGTTTACGATTTTTCGGAAATAATCGTCCCCGCGACCCACCTTCTCAAGACAGAGACTCCGCGTTCGACAGTGAAAACGCGAACGTTTTAATCAATGCCGCGATCGAAGCCGTACCTAGCTACGACGGAAATAATTTATCAGTGCTTCAATTTACGCGAGCATGCAACCAAGCCCGCGATCTGATCCCTTCAAATGCCGAAAGAACGTTAACTAAATTAATTATTAGGAAACTTCGCGGCGCCGCGTATTCAGCCGTCGATGACAAAATATTAAATTCAGTAACCGACGTCTGCAACAGACTGAAAAATGTGTTCGGGTCGGATCACATCGTGGATCAGTATCGCGGCGAAATGACCAACATTACAATGAAGGCGGGCGAACATATCCTACATTATATCAGCCGAGTCAAGGACCTTAGGACTGCAATTATTGACTGCGACCGCGACGCAGACATTGAAAATATCAATAATCTCACGCGACGTAGTTTTATTCGAGGATTAACGCCTGAACTTCGAACGGAAATACGTTATATGAGTAACGACGTGTTAGACGACGTATTCGATGAAGCCATCGCGTTTTATAAGGAGTTCGAATTGGATAAGGCGCGATTCGGAACTAAACAAATTCGATTCTCGGGACGCGATACCCAAACAATGAACCGGGATGTTTATCCCTCACCTTGATCACCTCCACCGTATCGCCCGAACAGTTACGCGAGTGGGCCGGTGACAAACAACTATGACTCACGCCGGTACGAGTCACCGCGCGCAGATACCCGGAACGACTCAGGTTACAGAGCCGCCGCGTATACAAACCGACCGCGTGATGAAAGATCTACCGAGCCGCCCCGCTATAATTCTTATCGCGAAGCGGTAAACAATAACAGCCCACGACAAAGTCGGGACGCATATACACCGCCTCAACGTCGAAAAGATAACCGAACAGCACCACGCGTACCGCCCAAGAACTGTAATTATTGTAAAACGCCTGGGCATGATATTCACGAGTGCAGAAAGCGTGAATACAACAATCGCATGCGTGAACACTCGGGAAACGAGCAGTCCCTCCCGTCCGCCCCGAATCCCCGACGAGAGGCAAGCCCATCAAGCCGACCAATTCGAGCAATCGTGACCCAACCGGAACAGAGTCAACGCGAAGAATCTCACGAATAACTATTCACCCGGGCGATGACGTTCTAATAATTAAGCTAAAGATTCCCGAATTAAGATCGAAAACAGACCTCCTCGTCGAAACGGGAGCCTGTACAAATATAATAAAATTATCTCTATTAAAGTCGAACGTTTTAGTTGATCGAGCGAAACGCGTTACGATCGAGGGTATCGGCGAAGGTACGACTAACCTGACCTGCCTTGATAAAACAATAGAGTTTCAAGTCGTCCCCGATACCCTCCCAATTCCTACAGACGGATTAGCCGGATCTGTCTTCTTGCGCGAGGGAGCGGTAATATCCTACCCGGACAATGCGATGACCTGGTGTGGAAACCGCCTCCCCTTTGTTTCGACCGGCCGCGTTACAATGAAAGCACGCACGTCCGCATACATAGCAACGACAGCTATCGGACCCGAGTGCGGCTACATTGCGCGAAAGGAATTATCACCCGGTGTTCTAATTCCCCATTGCGTTACCCGGATCTCCGACGGCAGAGCGGTCCTAAAAGTAGTTAACACGACCGAAACTGACGTTGACCTCCCCATGCCGATCATGAAGCTGGAGGAGGTTGAAAAGATCATGGATACCGCGGAAGCCGACGTAACTTCAACTTTTTCGATTTCCAATTCCAATTCAATTTCAATTTCTAATTCTAATTCCAATTCTAATTCTAATTCTAATTCCAATTCCAATTCCAATCCTAATTCGAGCAGTGATGCTTATTCAAATTCTTATTTCAAATTCAATCTCAGCTCTCATAATTCCCGCATAGAGGAGATTAACGACATAATTAGTACGAGTCACCTATGCGAGGAAGAGAGACAGCATGTGCGCGAAATAATCCGAGCGCACCATGACCTTCTCCATCTCCTCGGCGATTACCTGGGACAAGCGACCACCGTGCGCCATAAAATTATTACCACGGACCCGATGCCCGTGCATGTAAAGCAATATCGATATCCGCCAATCCACAGAGAAGAAAATAATAGTCAGATGAAGGAATTGTTGGCTAGTAACGTAGTCGTGCCATCTGAGTCACCGTATAATAGTCCTCTGTGGATTGTGCCCATAAAACCGGACGAACACGGTAACAAACGCTGGCGCATGGTGATCGATTTCCGCGCGCTAAACGAAAAAACCATTCCCGACGCTTATCCGCTGCCGAGTATACTGGAAATCCTTGACCAGCTCGGCAGTGCAAAATATTTCAGCGTCTTCGATCTGGCCAGCGGGTTTCACCAGATCGGCATGGAACCCGAGGTCGCGGCCAAGACTGCCTTTTCTACACCATACGGCCATTATCAATATCAGCGAATGCCATTCGGTCTGCGGAATGCTCCCGCAATCTTCCAGAGATTGATGGACAACATTCTCTCAGGTCTCCAGGGTACGGAACTTTTCGTGTACCTGGATGACATCGTTATATACGCTCGAAGTCTTCCCGAGCACCGGTCAAAATTTGAAAAGTTGGCTGGAAGGCTGCGGAAAGCAAATTTAAAATTACAACCATCTAAATGTGGTTTTCTACATCGAGAGGTGGCGTATCTTGGCCACGTCATCGGGGAGGACGGTGTCAAATCGTGCCCCAAAAAGATCATGGCAGTGCGAGAGTTTCCGTGACCCAAAAACGTCAAATCGGTTCGCAAATTTCTAGGCCTCGCGGGCTACTACCGCCGATTCATAGATAAATTTTCCAAAATCTCGAAACCTCTGACGAATTTATTAAAGAAGGACAGTAAATTTGAGTGGAACTCGGAGCAGGAGATTGCCTTTACTACGCTTCGCGAAATTCTTACTACGTCACCGCTTCTACAATATCCCGATTTCGCGAAGGAATTCAATGTCACAACCGATGCGTCCGGATATGCCATCGGCGGCGTCCTGAGCCAGGGAGATCCGGGGAAGGACAAACCGATCGCATACGCATCCCACCTCTTGCATGGGGCCGAGTTAAATTACTCAACAATCAAAAAGGAATGCCTCGCGATAATTTACTGCGTACAATATTTTCGACCTTATGTCTATGGCCACAAATTTAACTTAATAACTGATCATCAGCCATTAGTGTGGGTTAACTCCGTAAAAGACCCCACGTCATGACTTCTACGCTGGCGCTTAAAGCTCGCGGAATATGATTATAGAGTAACTTACAAAACAGGGAAAACAAACCTGAACGCAGACGCATTATCGCGTAATCCGGTCCCCGTACTTCCATTTTCCACAGCTTCAGATTCTTCCGACTCCCTCCTCTTCGATCCTATCCGCCAATCCGCTGCGTCCACCTCCACTCCGCCTTTCCTATCCGCCAATGACAATACCCCACGAACCAACACTCAGGCTCCGCCCCTCCCACGCGACGATGCCGCCACGCAGCCAATGCGGGCGACTCAGCCGCCATCGCGCTCTCCATCCCCGGCAGGGGATTGGCCACCCCCACTCCTCTCTCTCCGTATTCCGATAGGCCAGCCGCATCATCCCGCGATCACGCCTCCTCGCCCGCTTCGTCCAACCACTTCCCGTCCTTGTCCGACAAAATGGCTATCGAGACGGACTCAGACGAAAACAGCGACAAGAATCTTTTTGAACCAGCAACGTTACCTATGACAGACACACCGAGACGCTCACTGATCCATACCCGCGACAGGTGAATTATGCGTAACGATAACCTTGTCGGTTTTATTACGCTCGATGGTCATCCGCTAGACACAGGAACAATAGACCTCGCTCTAAACAATACAATTCCCCTTTTGAAAGACATCACGCACCACCGCGCCAGAGTAATAAACTACAATTCAAAGAAATTAATATTATTACCAGCTAAACAGTCTCACCTTCATGTTGCATCTCACGAAGATGTAGTTGAGTGTCTACGTTCACTACTCGACGTCGTAAATGAACTTCAATTACAATCGTTTAGTATTTCGAAATCCGCGATAGAAGACGTCTCATGGCCATCACTTCAAAATCTTTTGTTAGAATTCTTTTCCACTACTAACGTTCAAATCTTTGATTGTTCTCATGAGGTTACCATTCCAACACCCGATAGACGTAACGATATCCTTACAGAAAACCATGTTTCAGCCTTCGCCGGACACAAAGGCATTACAAAAACGTACAGACGAATACGCGAAATATATTACCGGCCGACACTAAAACGAGACGTACAAAACTTTGTAAATTCCTGCATACCCTGTCAGAAGAAAAAATTAGTTACAGTAAAAACACGACAACCGATGATCCTGACTGATACACCCGGACGAGCCTTTGACAAAGTCTCGATGGACATTGTCGGTCCTCTCCCTACCTCTCCTAACGGCTATACTAACATACTCACCATACAAGACCTCCTCACCAAGTACTCCCTCGCTATTCCTTTGAAAAACGCGACCGCTACCGATGTTGCCGACGCGTTCATACAAAATTTGATCTGTCGTTTCGGCGCGCCAAAAGCTATATTAACCGACCAAGGTTCCAACTTCCTTAGCGCCCTTATGAAAAGCGTAGCAAAGAAATTCAGAATCTCACAATTTAAGACGACGGCATTCCGACCGCAGAGTAATGGCTCCATCGAGAGGTCGCATCACGTCCTGATCGAATATCTTAAGCAATTTATTGAAAAAGGAAATTGGGACGAGTGGCTGCCGTACGCCACGTTTAGTTATAACACGAGCGTACATGAGGGCACGCTCATCAACCCTCACGAGTTAGTATTCGGGAACATCGCTCGAACCCCGTCAGCGGACATTGAAAAATGCAACTCCTCCGATGAGTCCTACGCAAATTACTTGTCCGACCTTCAAAACGAAATAGCCGAAACAACCGTAAAAGCCCGCGAGAACCTAAATTCAGCGAAAGAAAGGTCAAAAACCTACTACGACCGCAAACTCCGCACGGAAACCTTTGACGTCGGGGATAAAGTTTACCTTCTCAAAGAGCCACGAAAGGGCAAATTCGACGATGAATATACCGGCTCAAACCAAGTCATCGAATTGCTATCTAATCATAACGCTAAGATTAGTTTTAAGAATAGTACTCGTATTGTCCATGTAAACAAACTTAAGCATGCGCCACCCCACCGAGTCCAAGGTGCAACTGTAGCACCGATAACCCCCTCCAATACTAACGGTGATAACGACCGATACATATCCGCGAGCGAGCTCCAGGGAAGCCAGTCTACAGCCGACATCTCAGCGATGAAGACAACCACAGCCACTCTAGCTACCATCAGCATCTTTCATATCGCCTCGGCGATAATCAGGATCCAGTTGCTACAACTCACAGAGTTCGAAGACACAGCTCCCGTACAATGCCGAGTTGAAATCGACCGTACAATCTACCACTGTGGAATGTATTCCCACTTTTCGATTGCACAAAATGGAAGGCAGCAATACATTATGCATACTTCTCAGGAAACCTGCCGACAAATGCATACCTCCGGTACTCTCTACCTGCCGCCGTTCACCCAAATCACCGGGCTTACATCGAACCATACTTCCACTCGAAGCATCGGCCTGGCCGGTGCGATCCAGAATGACGGCACATGCAACGGCGCTACGTACAGCGACCCATTTGGCACATGGACCGACGTAGTGGTCCAGGCAATCATTCGGATCACGCTGAAGGATTTCTCCGCTTCGACCAAATTAACGTCTAATGAAATATACTTACCCTCGGGACAGCGGTGCAGCCTCCAGCGAGAGTCCTGCATGGACTCGGAAGATGGGTACACCTTCTGGAACAGCCTCCCTAGAGACAGTTGCCAATTCAACCGATACCAGGTTCTCTATGACGGGAAGTCTATACGCACCTGAATGCCGGAATCAACTGCCAGAACTATCTACACCGTAATAGCGGACGAAACTGCATTCTCTCTCACAAGCGCAGGCCGCACATCCGTATGCGGCTACACACTTATAAGAACGGAACATCCCAAGCTCCTGATCCTAGAAACGGAGAAATCAGGACGTTTTAAGGACATCAAGCCAATCCAAATAAACAATCTGGACATATTCACTTATGTCAATACCAAATTCGTATACTTGGAACGGCACATAAAAAATCAAGTCATCTCAATGTATCGAGACATCCTTTAACAGAAGTGCAAGCTTGAGAGACAAATCCTGAAAAATGCAATAGCTATGATTCACACAGAACCAGCGGAAGTCGCAACAACCCTCGCCAGAGAACACGGCTTTATGGCAGTCCAGGCCGGAGAAGTCATCCACTTGATAAAATGTATTCCAGTAGAAGCCGTACTAAGGAAGACAGAAGATTGTTACGAGGAGCTTCCCGTAACCTACCGTAACACTTCGTACTTCGTGACTCCCAGAAACCATATACTTACCACAGTGGGAACGAAACGGAAGTGCAATGAACTAATTTCTGCTGCTTACCGACTCCATGGCACCTGGTACAAGATGCTACCCAATCCAGTTGAAAGCGTGCCATTCTCACCGATCCAGCCTCTAACCAGATCCTCGTGGAAATACGTGGATCCAAGAAATATCGCTAACGGAGGCATTTACTCAGCAGAAGACATAACCAAATTAAACGAACACATAATGTTCCCGATAGAAAAGACAGCTGTAATAAATTCATTAGCCCAAGGAGCCTCTGGAAGAAGCTATGCCGACGGGTCGGCGTCGCTTTACAACCTCATAGACAAAGAAACACTGGAAAAAATAGCGGAGTCCACAGGCAAAAAGGTCTGGGCACGCTTCACCGTATTCGGATCCGTGGTGGCTGGATTAATCGGCATCTACATAGCGGTTCGGTTTACCAAACTGTGCATAAACATCATACTGTACGGCATCGCCCTACACGCAGCGTATGGATGGAGCATCGGCAGCTTCGGCAGCTCTGGCAGCTTCGTGGAGCGCACTGGAACACTTCTGCCTATATTTAAAGAAAAAGGACAGTGAAGTGAAGTGCGAACAATCTCCCGCGAAAACTGAACATCTTGAGTGCGTCCCCAGTGTAATACCGACCAACATTGCCCACGATCACTGTGTGCAGGTGATCGTGGATTGTCCCGTAGCCGATAAGAATCCTGTAAAGTTGAACAGTTTTAGACTAAGCCGACCTGCGAAACCGACACGTAGAACACTGACCTACGACTCTGACAATGAGAAATAATTTTTCCCTAAGGAAAAATTATTTTTCCAGGGGGGGGGGGAGGTGTCACGTCGGCTGACCGACTTGTTGACGATGACGTCACCCGCTACGCATCTTAGGTTAAGTGTAGTAATAATTTAATAATAATGTTTAATATATATATACATACATAATATTCATACCTCATATCGTCAATCATACTCTACAATCTATATTCAATATCATTATATTTTTATTACTATTTATTTCAGCATTATAACATTATATATGTATATATCCATAACATTATATATGTATATATCCATTATAGAATAATTCTAAGTCCGCTATTCCGCCTCGCGACGCGCGAAAGCGCATTACGTCACCGCGTGCTAGCGAGCCCCACCATCGCGTCAGGCGTGCGTCACGCGCCGCACCATCGCGGCGGCTGCGTCATCCGCCCCTCCACTCGGACGCAGAGCGAAGGAGGTCCGAGCAGCCTCTTGGAACATCAATCTCGTTCGCGCCTCTATCGCGCGTACATCTCGATCGCGCCTTAGTCGCGCCTACATCTCGTTTTCCACAAGCGTTTCTATATCTCGCGATTACTATTTCTTGCTATTTCCAACTCTTGCGTTCTTATTCAATATCGTATTATACCGTGTTATTCTAAGTTCATTAGTATTATCAGTATATTTGTATTCGTTCAGTTAAAGTAATAAATTCGTGTTGTTCTATTAAATGTGTCTCAAACATTCTACGGTCTAACCTACGCGAAGTGAAGTGTCTCGCGATTCCGATATTATATTAATCAATCTAACTTGTAACGGGCGCGTTCCGCGCGATTGGGAATCGCGGAGGAAGGCAGGTGGGTGCTGGCCTCTCTAGGATTAGCTCAGCGGCCAGGGTCGAGTGTGAGAGGGCAGTGGAGAAATTAAACACCTTGTTTTACGAAAATAAGCTATGGTTTATTGAGCGGTCTACTGGATGCCGGAGGCCGGCGGTCCCGGCGGCTGTACTTCGGTGACGGCCGACTGCAATAACAGGAAAAGATACGTCGTGTAGCCTTACATTGTAATTACTGCCGTAGATCGCATACGAGCGAGTACGGTGAACGCGGGTCGGCGGACGCGAATCGGACGAAGACAAGATACGGCGGACGCGGAACGGACGAAGACAAGATACGGCGGGCGCGAAACGCGAAAGTCGGCGGACGCGAATGGGACGAAGACAAGATACGGCGGGCGCGAAACGGACGAAGACAAGATACGGCGGGCGCGAAACGCGAAAGCCGGCGGACGCGAATCGGGCGAGGACAAGATACGGCGGGCGCGAACCGACGGCGGATTCGTACAGGGAGCGCGGTTCGCTCCGAATTCTCGTGTGTACGGAACGGCGTCCGACGAGCGGAGTTCGCTCCGGATTTTCGTGCGGTTACCCGGCGCGTTCAACCCTCGGCCCTGGCCAGAGTGACCTCCGCGGCCCAGCGATATAATAATGACTTGTTCCCTACGTGTTTCCCGGTGTTTCTCGTACTGTGCACGCGGAGTGTGGATTCACCCCGCTCCCGCGTCGGCCGGACGTGGTATCCGCCGCCCCCGCAGATCGTGGTGG
>JAQQRP010000591.1:0-10616 GCA_028454245.1 Halictus quadricinctus
TTTGTTGGGGTAACTTTTGGGGGAAAAGAGAGCATTGTTATTGTGGTACCTCTGATTAAACTGAATAGCATTTTCTTGAATTTTCCTTAAATTGTACATAGTTTCTTGTGCACAATTTTGGAAATAAATAATTTATTTTGGTAGGGGCGATAACGATGAACGATTAAGAATCATCTTTTTCGTTTTAGTCCACCCTAAAATTTCCAATTATCTACTGCCTAGCAAGATAGGATTTTTAAAAATGTGTTCAGTGGTATTAGTATATTTTATTTATTAACAAATTGACCTTTTCCAACTTCTGCGTACAATTTCATACATACAACATGATCACATCGCTATTTATCTTTACCACTTTTCTTAAAGTATATATACAATGTATTTTTCAGTATTTATTTCTCGTTTTATTTCTTTTTTTCCAAAAAATATTTGTAGCTTGTCCTATCTACCGTGAACGGTCAATTTCACGGCACGAGATAATATGGTATTTAAATAGCTCTTCTAAACCTAAACAATAAGTATAAAAAGAAGGTTATTCTCAATGTTAGAATAGCCAATTCGAAATAAATGAGCCGCATTATTGAATGGGATGCAATCAAGTTACGCACGTTTCATGGCAAATAAATCCAAACCGTAATGGTGGACAACACAGTACAATTTTGTAAATCGAGGAGAGAGCATCGCATTATTTTTTATACAATTGGAATTATATAAAAATAAATTTGTATCGTAATTTTATGGAAGTTGTTCATCTGCTAATTCATTCAACAACAAATTGACTATTATCCACGTTTAATTATATTAACAATAACTTTTTAAAAGGGCCGATCATTTTGACCGCGCATGGTAGGAATAGGTATACAAGAATTGTCGGTGGGTTTAGTGTTAAAAATGTCATTCAAACTGTTTAAGAAATTGTTCTGTATGACGAAAGAGTAGCTACAGTGACTCCCACTAATATTCGGACGCTCTTAAAAATCGCACAACTTTGTCAATTTTGGACTATACTAGAATTTTTTTGAGAAGTTGGAACAATTGGAAAAATGTTTGATTAAAATTGCAATTGGTCGACATTACAGAGAAAGTACTAAAAGTTGTATTTTGCAACCTTCTATGCGGGCTTATATTAAAAATTTAAAAAGTACGTTTTGTACATTTGGATCAATTATACATATTCTGAATATTTCATCTAAATCGGTCAACATTGCACTGAGCTACATTAGTTTAACATTGAAAACTTAAGGGCGAAAGTCGCAGAATTTTGCCTTCTCAGGGAATTTCGCCCTTATGTGATCATTTTATCAGCTCATTACAACGTTGATCGATTTTGATGAAATTCTCAGAATATGTATAATTCTTACAGATCTACAAATCGTACTTTCTAAATTTTCAATGTAAGTCCACATAAAAACAGTTGCAAAATACAGCTTTTAGTATTTTCTCTGCAATTTCGACCAATTGCAATGTTTGTAAAAAATTTTTTCCCCTTCATGTAGTGATCCAATTGTTTTAACTTCTCAAAAAAAGTTTCAAGTAGTATAGTCCAATATTAACAAAGTTATGCGATTTTTAAGACCGTACGAATGTTAGTTGGTGTCATTGTGAATGAATTTTTAAAGAAAAATAGGCGTAGCCTCGTTTTGAATAAAATTCATGAAAGTTGTTAAATTTTCAGCGTTCACACGAGATTGTCCCCCTGAAGAACCGAAAGCTCCTCGTTGTTTCCCCGGGTCCATTACTGGAAAGTCTTGCGATAACGAGTGCAGAGCAACCGTATCGCAGCGCTCGCGGTGGTACGTTCACCTATTTCCAGAACGCGGTCTAATATTAATCTCGGCGATACCGGCCACTAAAATCGATATGCCCCGACTGAACTGGGTCAAACAGTTCCACGTGTATTCCACCCGTTATTTTTAATATCGCGAAAATCAACCCCCTCTCCCCCTCGGCGTTTCGTTTTCAAGGCGACCTCGCCAGTCGAATTTTTCTGTTCAACGCGACATCATCATCGGCGTTTTTCTACAGCAGAAATTTTTCTGTGCTCGATTCCCGGAAAATTCATCGGTATGCACCCTTGGGGCGCTGCTCGAGTCAACTTGACCTAATATGCATTTTGATGCAAGTTCCGCGTAGGGGAGAGTGGGTGATAGCCGAACCGCTTCTTCCGTTCATCATTGTTCTTCCATGAAGAATTTTTATTCATTATGTTTCTTGAAAGTAAAATAAATAAAATGAGATCGCGTGGGGGAGAGTGGGGATAGTCGAACCGCTTCTTCCGTTCATCATTGTTTCTCCATGAAAAATTTTTATTCATTATGTGTCTTGAGAATGAAATAGAAAAGGATAAAATAAATAAAATGAGTAATATCCTCGCGTAGGGGAGAGTGGGAGTCGAACCGCTTCTTCCGTTCATCAATGTTTCTCCATGAAAAATTTTTATTCATTACGTGTCTTGAAAATGAAATAGAAGAGGATAAAATAAAAAATAAATAAAATGAGTAATATCCTCGCGTAGGGGAGAGTGGGAGTCGAACCGCTTCTTCCGTTCATCAATGTTTCTCCATGAAAAATTTGTCTTCATTATGTTTCTTGAAAGTAAAATAAGAGGGTAAAATAAAAAATAAATAAAATGGATAAAGCCAATTGAGATAATTTTTAATTGAATTTTGACCAAAGATGTAAATTTTGGTTGGCACTTTTAGGAACGGATTGTGTAACAAAATTTCGACAAAATGTCGCGGGTCTTGGCACAGGCTCGGTTTGAGTTTTATTTTTTCCGCTGTGAAAATAAGTCAAATGAGTTTCTACACACGATGCGCTTGAGTACGAAGATAGGTACAGCTGTACCGTTGCCACGGCTCATCGAGAAGAGTCCACATAACTCTCCTCGTATAGCGCTGCGCAGCATACAATGTAATTTGAAGCAATTGCACGGGAGCAATTACATTGAAGAGTATGGGAGGTCGACCGGTAACACGTATGTATAGCAATTCGACGCGCGAACGCGTGCGTTCGTTTTCTCGCTTCCATACGCGAATTTTTGAAAATTCTTACCGACTTCGATCGCGAGCTTACAGTTTCATTACGATGCTCGTTTAACTTTAATGTCCCGACGCAATTATTATTATTCGTTTACAGGTTAAAAACTCCTTAGTAGATTTAAATGTCATTACAGAGCTGCAGATTACAAACTATATCTTTGTGCAGATAATAACGAATATTGAACGAAGCCAATAAACATTTTTATTGGGAGACGAGTATTAAATATTGTGTTCAAGGTTGTGAATTCTATATTCTCCTCCAGAATAGTTGTACGAAACAAATTTTCCTTAAAAGTTGGAAGCTGAATGCGTGAGACATAGAATTTTGGTGCTTTTCTGCGGCCGATTAGATACATTTATGTTCAAAAAAATATTATAAATAGAATTCAAAGGAAGTACTCGAAGAGTCCAGTATTACCTCCGTAGCTGTCGCAAAGGTCTGTACCGTAACTGTCAAAATATTATCCCCACCACTCGGGGGATCTTCCTTGCTGTCCGGACTATCCCTGTCTATGTGGACTCTAGCCGTCGAAGGGGAGGTTTTCCATTATTGCCGGACTCGGTTCGCCTAAACTGTGCACTCCAGCTGACACAGACGAGCAGTTGATAAGAATGACCGGTTTCTGCGTGTCTCGAGACGCTGCTGGTTGGAAGCTGTCGTCGAAGAACCGCGCGAAGCCGGTGAAACGCCTGAACGCATCGATACCTCGAGTCAACCGAGTATGTAGGGAACGAAGTCAGTGATACACTTTTCCACTTTCTCCGCGACCGAGATTACACACGAAGCCTTGGGTAGAACAGCACGAGATAAAGCTCACCTTCGTTCTCTTTTCTCTCTTTCTGGCGCGCGAGCGCGTTCACGCGGTGCTCAATCGACACATTCTGGTCTCGATCGAACAATTTACCGCCATTTCCGTCGAACCTTCGAACCATAAGCAACACCGAAATGAAATTTTACGGAGCAATTTTCCTATCCGACCATTTGCAATGTACACTGAATTCTCGATATATGTCAACAACACGTCTCGTATCGTCCAGGAGACATACCCGTGTAATGTTTACACTCCTCGGCGTCCGAGGCCTCCCGAGCTTCGTGGGTCCTCGTGGAGTATATTCCCCGGTAGCGGGGATAATTCCGCGACATTTATAGTCGAGACCTTGGCGACATGTAGAGAGAAATCATTGTATCTTGCCATATCTTGCAATATTTTGTCACTCTGAAATGGCACACTTCGGTACAACTTTCGGTCTATGAGAAACGCCGAAATGAAATTTTCAAATTTTTGAGAAATATTAAAATGGAATTGCTTTCTTGGTGTATGGTGGGGATTGCGGTGGCCACGCGGAAGCAAAAGAGGATTTGCACAGATTTTCTGGTCCCGTTTCGTACGGCGAGCGAGGTTCCACTGTAGGTGTCGGATTGAAAGAGATGGCTATGACGAAACGTCACTGAATTCTTCGATCCGGACCACTACGTGTCGGCGACGGCCGCGACGATGACTACGTCGACGGCGACGTTCTATTTGCAGACGGACCGAGCAACGCATTCGCCGGAACGCGTCTTCCTCTGTTTCGGGGAAGAGTAGGAAACGACACGATGTTATCGTGCAACGATATCGCCCGCGCCAGTTATATTATTACGCGGCCATCGAAAATAGCGAACGTAATAGCAAAACAAATACACGTGTTCGCGTCTCGAAACGAGCCGAGTCGTCGACCCGTTGATGCGTCTCCACGTGCCAAACGTTCGCTCGTCCGTCGTTATAGTTCTCGTATCCGATCCCATTAACGTCGAAACCGTCGACATTCGTCCATCTTTGATCCAAGATCGAACGAAACTACGGGATCAGTGGGCGGCTATAGTCTGTTTTTCGAAGAAAGAAAACCGGTATGTCGCACGCAGTGCATCGGGAGAAAACGATTTGCATATTAACCGTTTGTTCTCAAAGCTAAGAGATTTCTTCCGATGTAGAATATTTACATTCCTGGTAATTTTTTTTTTTTGTAGATTGTATATTGAATCTCCTAAAATCGTTTCCGGCCAAGGTCATTTAGAGGTCAATTATTACACACGAGGAAAAGATTGTGTATAACTCTAGTAGATTCGAGGTGTGGATGAAAAGTTAACGAGTTATCAGTATTACAGTAATGAAAAGTTTGTTTACAAATGTTGAAGGAGAAAGGAAATAGGTTAATGTTCACGGTGTAAAGATTAACAAGCCTTGTCATACGTTTTATGGTACTGTGTTTACTCAATAGGGTGCGATGCTTTCAAAGTAGGCAATTACTCGTCAGATTTCTAATAGGTGTATAAAGTTTAACGAGTCACAAAGATTATTGAACAATGTTCAATAATTTATGTGGGAATGAAAGATCTGATATAATGTTTTAAATGATTTGAAATGATAAACGAGAAAGCTTAAGCGAGGAAGTATAAATATAGTAGAAAATATTAGTAATATTTTTACTTTACACGCAATAATTGATCCGAGAAAGTGGGATTTGCGAAGCCCACTGATTACAGAATATTGAAAACGTGACATTTAAATAGTTAGGTGATATTAAAAAACTTATTTATTGACGGTTGTGTTGCTTTGTGCACTCAATAATTATTTTTAGTCTAACGAAGATATTGTTTTATAAACAGAACGTTCGAGCAATGGAAAAAGATAAACAAGATCTCTGTAAATGGACTACATTTAAAATTGGAATTTTTGACGAAAGTTAAATAAAAATTGATTTCTTGTCTAATGAACTAAATCAGAACTAGATCAGTAAATTAGAAATAAAAATGACAGCCCGAGGCTTCATCGAAAATTTCTCTGTTCTGAGCCCCCATTTGTCATAAACGCATCAAATCCGTAGTCTGCTCGTAAACTATGGTCTAAGATAACCCTCATAATGATGGTGCGAACGATCGAGTTTCAGCGCGTTTTAATCAACGATGTTGTTAACCCCTAACTAGGCGCACGCGGTTAGCATGTGATTTTGAACGTAAAAGTACCAGTGAATGCATAATGCACGGTTTTGCATAACACAGAATTTTATCGTGAAACACGTATTGTTTAAACTACGAGGTCATAAATAAATATGGAGTCGCCGCGCGTTGCATGCGCATTGCTAACCCCCTCCGCAAGTCGATTTTCTTCAGAAACAGAGAACGGTAAAAACTGAAAAAGAGAAATTTATAAAAAACTATCCCATTATTACCAACTCATTAAGATTATTTAGGAACGAAATAACTTTCTACTTCACTTCCATTTCATACAATTGACGCACGGATGACAAACATTATTCATGAAATTAGTGATGCAATTTTCAGCATGTATTTATTTGAATCTAAAAAGGAACACATTTTTGAAATTTTTGATAGAGGCCCGGGTAAAGGAAATTGTAAAAACCAATTTTTACTATTTACCTCGCGATACCATGAATTTTCTACACCTGGTCCAACAAACTAACCCTTCTAATTGTTCAAAAACGCTCGAGTCATTTGGTCTAATTTAATTTGAGAGAAGTTATGCTAGTCTTCTTGAAAAAAAGCTGGTCATCTAATTTGATAAAAGTTATGCTATTTCACTTTTGCCCATCACTGTATACTCGGAGAAAGTGGATTTTTCGAAAATGAAACACCGGAATACTCCGTTAACACGTTGAACGCCACGTCAGCCATATGTGGCTGACGGAATTATTTGTGCAGGTTTTAAAATTCATTTTTACGTCGATCTATTCATTGTACAAAACTTAATTATGATCTGTAACATGCAAGAAAGTTGGTGGACAACTCAGTATCGTACATTTAATTTTTTGCAATTTCTATTTCATTCAATAACTTACTTTGATTTTATGGAATTTTTGGGGTTTCTAGTTTGGCGTTCAAAGTGTTAAAACACGAAACCTACCACCGCCGGTCAAAATGACCGGTTCCAGAGTTTTTATTTTAGAATTACTGAAATTATAAAGATTCTTTCGTGGGAAATGATGAAATAGACATATTTAGTGGAGCATGCATTATAATGCGAACCGCACAAAATCCAAATAAATTTAATCTCGTCATTTTTACAAGACAGCACGGTTACTTTTGAGGCTCGGCAGGTTTAGCGTTAAGGGTTGAATCTAACCCTGAAATCCAGCACTCGCTCGTGCTCGAAGGTACACATGCTTGGTATCGTTGGCCGTTTCGCGGAGTACGGAGAGGAATCGAGGCAGGCGAGGGCGGTCCTCGCAGAACGCGATCGATCGGAAGCTCCGTTCGCGTGAGAACCTCTGCGTGTTCCCATTTCTCCTTTCAGCGGTCGGTCGCTCGATCCGCGGTTGTATAACAGCAATGAAAGTACTCCGACAGGCAACGGAACGGGCAACGTCACGTCTCTGTCCACGCGGAACTACCTTGATAGTCGTTCTAGCTGGCAGCATGGTCGGTCTAGATGCTTATGGACCTCCGCGGGCCACCGTATTTCGGCTCGTTCGCAAAGCTTTCGCTGGGACACGGTGCACCGTGCGGTGCGACGACCGACCGGATTTTCCGACGAGCTTCATTACGTGTGCAAATAAATCCAGTGCCATTTCTCCTGATAAAACAATGGAATTTTTTTGCTTTATTATGCTTAGTTACGAGCCAAGGGTAGTCACGTGACTTTTGCAGAGCCAGCAGGTCGGCAACTGCTGTATAATTTCCGTCCACAGCCTTCAACCACTGACTTAAGATTCGTCTTGGTCTTGATCCGACGGGTCCTAAGTCTATCTGTGACTATACGTGTCACATTTTTCGCTCTGTATTATCGATATCATGAATTCTGAAACGTGCTTCAAGTTTTTGGCTTTATTTCGCAGAGAATCAAGACAAAATACAGCTCAATTTGCAGCTGGAGCTACTCTCGATTTCATCCAGAAAACTCATCCAATGGCATAAAAATGCTTGGCCTTGGTCAATTTTTGGCCTACTTCTAACGCTTATATTACCAAATATCTGCATAATCTCGACGGCTCATGACCAGCGCGCGTTAGATTGAACCTTCCTCTTTCGAATGAGCCCTTTCCCAGCGAAAAATAATCTTATATAAGGACGACAAGTTGAGGCGCGTGAAACCATTTTTCGCCTATTTTTGTCGGTAACGTGGTCACTCTACCTTATCGCGAATCTACGGAGTCTTGGCTCTGAACACTAGGAATACCGGACGAGTCAAAATGACTTGTTCCTAATTTTTTCTTTTACGATTGCTGAAATTGTAAAAATGTTTTCGTCGGAAATTTTTTAATTAACCTCTTCATTGAAGCACATATTACAATAAAAGTGGTATGAATGGGCACAGTCTTGTCACTGTTACAAAGCAATATACGTTAGTTGCATTTATTGCTCGGTAGTTCTAGTGTTAAAGATAGGTAAAGTTATTTATTGGAATCGATTAACACTTTGAACGCCAAACTAGAACACCCAAAAATTCCATAAAGTCAAAGTAAGTTATTTAATGAAATAAAAATTGCAAAAAATTAAATGTATCGTACTAAGTAATCCTCCAACTTTCTTGCATGTTACAGATCCTAATCAAGCTTAGTACAATGAATATATCAACGCAAACATTCATTTTAAAACCTGCACAAATAATTCCGTCACCCACGAGTGACAATGTGTTAAAACGAGTAACAACGACTTCAACGTGTTAAAACTATTGGGATACACAAAGAAAATGCGAAGAGAAAGAAAAATCGATGTATTCAAAGTTCTACACTAAAATACCCCCTCAATATAAAACCCATTTATCCAGAAAAAGCATTTATGCTAATCTTCAGGTGTCCCTCATATTCGGTAACTTAATGTGTCCCTCATTTATCAAATTAGCGCGGTACTAAACCATAGAGTAAGAAGATAAACCTTGTTAATTTTGTGAATTATTTCGCTGAAAGAACAGGAATAAATATTATGGTCGTCCCATAAATTCCTGCCGTTTACTCTTGTACCATTTAACCAGTTAAGCGCGTTTGACGTGTATACACGTCATCCAAAATTCTTTTGCGGTGCGGTTAACGTTAATGAATTGTTAATTTCTTATCGAATAAAAATGTAATTCTTTCTCATTTTGCCTTCCTTTGTTCGTAAAATTTATAATAGCGGCATTTGGCCTGCATTCGACGTATATATTCGTCATTGCTTCATTTTAATTCCGCGCCGTGAGGGATTTTTGAAATTAAATTCCACAGTTAACTGGTTCAATTAAAAAAATAAAATATGTAATCACCCTTTCATTCCATAACCACTTCTGACCTTGGCAAAGACATCACTATAAAATTTCTGCGGTCTTTCATTAAAATAATTTTCAATGGTGAATAATATAAACGTATCCACGGCACGAACTTATGGGACGACCTAATATTTCGATGCAGATCAAACGCAAATACGGGACCGCGCGGCGACTATTATCGAATGAGGTAGACGTTCCAAGAATCGCTGGGATGTTGCTCTCCGCGTTTCGCTCGTTCGATGATCGTAACGAAAGCGAGGGGAGGGAAGATCATCGAGCATGAGCCCCGATGTACAAAGAAAGGATCAATCAGTTCCGAGAAACCGGCGGGATGACTCGGCGAGTATTATGCGAAGAAAAAACGCGTCTATAAAACGGGCACTCCTGTATATGGGATCGAATACAGCGGGACGTGTCGAGAAGCCGAGTAACGAGTCTCGAAATCGGATGGGATCCGTGGGCGACAGTTTCCGTTTGAAAAAGAAACGTTGCCTGATCAACTCGTTCGCGCGAATATTGATGATCGTGATATATGATGTATTTAATTTTATTGCTCGTGAAATTTTTTTCGTCGACGCTGCGGAACCAGTCCGCTTTAACGAACTTCTCGTTGATTGCTCGAATATTGTCCCGATTGTTTCTTGCCCTCGGACGATGATGGTTTTTTCGGAACTTCTGAAAGTAAGGTAAACGTTACTTACAATCGAGTTTTCGTGGTTTTTGCGGTACGCTTTATGCTCGCACCGAAGGAAACCGGAGGTGTCGACGATGGGTTCAGTTAATCTCTCAATTTCCATGAGCGAGTGATTGTTTCCGAACAGTTTGATAGAAATTCTTTGTTACTCCCTGTGAAATCTCTTTTAACCCTTTGACCTAGAATATTTTCCTTCTACATATATTTTTTCATGCCATACATACGAAAATGGTGCAATTTACTCGTACAGTACTGAAATGTTCAGTAATGTATTAAACACATACAAATTTAATAATGTAACAAATATTTTGTGTGGCACCTTACAGTCGCCATTCGTGTGCTAAGGGTTAATCGAGACAGAAGCTATACTGCCCGCTACTCGTTGCTATATTGCCCAAAAAATTGACTAATTTATGCATTATCGAATCAATAGTAAACGAAATTAAAATAAGATGCTTCAGTATAATTTAGAATAGTCTCCCTGCATCTCGAGATAATTCATTTTGCTGACTTCTTAACACGTTAAGTGTCAAATATCAACCCCAGAGATTCTTACAAAATCAGAGTAATTTAATTAATGAAACCACGACTAGAAATTTAAAATGTATTATAGGGGATGCGATAGGTGAAACCCAGTCAAAAATC
>JAQQRP010000593.1:0-10611 GCA_028454245.1 Halictus quadricinctus
GCCTCTCAGAACCCAGACTGATTAGATTTGTTCGACTTCTTTTTATATTTAACCTTAAACTGATCTGAGGAACTTCGATTTCTTCAAGCAATTAAGGATATTTAGTAGAAATTAAATTTTAATGGCGTTGCTACTTCCCAATTTCACTTGTTTCTATTATATTATTATAACTTGTTGTTATTTTGTCGACTTGTGAATCAATAAAATGTAGCGTCCCCCACTTTCTCCTTTTCCAAAGCGAAACCATAAACACTGACAGCAAGATAGTAAAAACACTTTGAGGGGTTAAAAGAGTTTAAAAATACTGTGGTACCATTTGCAATTTATTAGAATGATTAAGAAAAGAATGTCTACGTGGCTCCCGTGTCAAGTAAATTAGACAAGTTTTATTTCGCACAAAAATCCGCAGTTTAGCGATGAAATATTTTCAAGGGAAATTTATACTGTGTACTTAAATGTTCAAGAAGATGTCGTTCCTCCTATCGACAGATCTGTTATTTCCCTGATTTTTCTTTTATCAGTCTGTTTCTGTAGGAGATCGTACACGGAAACGAGAATCCGATTCGGTCGAAGAAAGAGGAGCTTACTTTTCAAGATATTCCGTTCTTCGAGTTCCTCCTGGGTTGGCCGCATGCTCAGCCGCCTGCAATGACAATGCCGCGCGAATCAGTGCAAGTCTATCGGCGCTAATCCGGCTTTCTTCGGGCGGCGAGGGCTTCGAACGGTCAAGAAAGTTTGCCAATATCCGCGGGTAGACAAACAAGCAAATCGCGGTGGTCGACGGTTAGTCCAATGATCGGCCTAATGAAACCGCGTCTCTGGCTCACAGGAAAGTTTCACGAACGAATTCCAAAGTTTCTTCCATCTAAATTCCTCTCTCTATTGTCGCAGGCGTTAGACAATCTCAAAAAGCTAGATCGAAAATAACTAAAAATTTAAATTTCAACGTCCTCATAGATTATTTCAATATTGAGCGCGAATAGCTAGGAGAAATATCAAAAAATCTGAATGATACACGATGGTCGTGGTGTTCCTGAAGGGTTAATAAATTTTTGCGGGACGTTTAGAAGTCTCGAAGAAGAAGATTGACATATTACGGCAACAGGGTCGTCGCCTCAAGGTTGCGGGCCAAAAAGCGTAGGCGGGCCCCGGTTCTCTCGAGGAAACAGAGTCTCGCGTTTTCAGCGGATTCCTAATTTTAGAGAGATCGCACGGCGTCCCGTGGCGGTGCTCGGCAATTCGGGCACAGGTAATTCGCCAGCCGGCAATCGATATCTCGAGCAGTTCAGGCTCGCTTTTCTATGGGCGCCGTGCTATTCACGGCCGCGAGAGATACGCGAGGATTCCGCGTGCGTTTGAATACGCGCGATCAATAGACGGGGCTTCGTTTGAATAATGCCCGCACGATTTTCTCTTTATCGCTATTTTCCCCCGGATACGTTTCGGGGATCTAATAAAACGCACAAACCGCCCTCCAGATACCTTCTTTTTACCTTTTTTCAAGATCCCCTTTCTTTTTTTGCGGGGAATCAATGAAATTAATTTCCAGCGATTTTTCTATACCGCTCGAGGAGCTTCGGAAATTGATATCTCTCTCGGGGAATCACGCAATTTTTATTATGCATAAAATAGCGTCATCTTCGTATCAAAATAAAATGAAAAAGGGGCTAAAGGTGTAGACACACTGGCAAGGAAATTGCGACATTCAAATGTCCGAAGAAATGTGTGTAAATAATAAAGCTTCAGAATACTCGAGGAGAGCTCGAACCTACGAACCCCAAAGTTTCCAAATGACCTTGGGATTTCTTGATAGGACTAATAAAAAATCGCGGAAATGTGTCCCACGAGGGTGTGTCAAACCCCGAATCCAATCTCGGTCGCTAATAAGGATCAGCGTTTTCGGAAACTCGTTCTGTCCCTTTTGTTTGAGCCGAGAAACGCGGTCACCGTTTTCCCCGCGTCGCGTCGAGGGTCGCAAAGAAACCCGAAGAAAGAAAGAAACGAAGAATCTTTTCACCTGATGAGCTTGGCACCAATTGCCTCCTTCGTTTCCTGCCTCTCATTGTCCGTCTGCAGCTGAAGGATGTTTCTGTTGATGAGCTCCTGCCTGTCCGGCCTGAGGGCGAGCTTCAGCGACAGCGACTCCTTGCGCGCAATCTTCGCTGCCAACCGGCCTGCAATTTTCAAAAACAATTAGCATCCTAATTGCGGCCGTTGATCGTGCACGCGGCCGTGCAATCGGAAATACTCTCGGCCAAGAACTTCTCCGCCGGCAGAACTTTTCTCCCCCGAGTTCGGATCAAACGATTTCCATGGAAATTCACGTTTCTCGAAGATTAATCGATAGGAACGAGAGTCGAGGGAAAAGTTTGTTACTTCGTTAAACGATTCCGCTGGACCGGAGGAATTTTATTAAACCTCGGTTTCACTTTTTTAACATTTTTTTACCCGAGAATACGGAAAGTTGTTTCTAGTTTCTCGTGCAGACCGCGCAGGAATGATTCATTAAAGAGTTTAAGCCGTCTTTATTGCAGAGCGTTCGTAATTAATTTATGTTAATGACGTCTGAGAGAATTAGAGCGCCGTTTATAGCACGAGGTTTTAATTCGAACGTAAACATCTGACTCCTGCTTCGACGGCCGCTCGATCCTGAATAGATCACAGTGCCACGAAAATTCTTGATCCCTCGATCCTCTGTTTGATCCGGACTCGGTCTTCCAACAATAAACGAATCTCCGTGAATTCCACCGACCGACATTATCATTCTCGAGGCTGGAAATATTTATTGCATCACTCTCTCTTAGTCGGTAATGTTACTTCTTCGTTACTTAAGAATTGGTGAGTATTCAGTAAAAGATCACGAAGGTTGTACGCTTCAATCTCGCTGCGACCGTTGATTAAACAACACAGTTTGAACAATTTTGAGATGGAAGGTGCACATGTATTTCTAACGAGTTTCCTCAGTTTTCTCTGATACGATATCATCTTTGAAGAGATAGACGCACGACTAGGTTCGAGAGTGTGTTGCACGGTCGCAAGAGCGACGCAAAGAACACAGCAGGGTTAATTTGAGCAACTTAGAGTCACAGTGTTAGAAACGATAAGTGCTAAAATCTCTGACGAAATATATATCTTTTCGGTAGCATATGTCAACGCGACTTATTCAGGGCCTCTACCATCAATAAGTATTAAGACACTTCAATTACTAGATATTCCAGAATATTTGTTTAAAGAATTCTAAACAGAATTTTTATGCTCAGTGCTGCAATACAAATCTTACAGGTTATTTGCAATAAAATTAAATTTCCTAACGCCCCCTTTCCACAAAATTAAATTTTATTATCATTTCTATGTTCAATTCTGCAATATAAACCTTGCAAGATATTTGCAATAAAATTAAATCTCCTAACGCCCCCTTTCCACAAAATTAAATTCTATTTTTCTTGTTCAAGCCAAATCATTTGTATGTTCGGTGCTGTAATACAAATCTTGCAGGTTATTTGCAATGAAATGAAATCTTGTAACGTCCTCGTTCCATAAAATTAACCTCGTGTCTCTCGTTTAAGAGAAACCGCAAACAAATTTCTCTGTTAAATGCTACAATATGCATCATACGGATTATTTGCAATGAAATGAAATCTCCTAATGTCCTCATTTCGTAACATTTAATTCTGTTTCTCTTTGCTTAATTGGACATAATAGAAGCAGAGAGTTTCGCCAAAGCAAATCAAGATTTGGTGTATCCAACGAAATGACTAGCACAATTTGACCGTGTCAAAGACACGGAGCATCACTGGCACACCACTCCTACTTAATAAAACACATATAGATGCAAAACACACAGAGAGAATAATTAAATAGCACTTGCATGTACTTTAGTACGAATTTATGCTAATCAAATATTCACACTCGAGCTAGCGCATCTGTCAAAGCGTCTGGTCTCAGGTGCTTAATTTTGTAATTTCTGATACGAATGCGGACAATTCGCGATTTTTATTGTTGCAATTACATCAATGCGACTATCTAGGACTTTTAACGGTGTAGACGCGAGTGTGACAGTCTATGCCTTTTATTGTACGCACAATTACTTGACAATTTATGATTTGTGTTGTACAATTGCTCGAATATGACAATTTGTGATTTTTTTGTACAATTAATTCCACGTGACAATTTATATACACAATTACTTAAATGTGACACTATTTAATTTTAGAATTATTGATTTCAATTTTAAAATTATTAATAACTTCACAATTTCTTTGCTCCATTGTTTAGCATGAAGTTCAGGCGTTAACTTCATGGAGCACACATTGTACCAAAAATCACTTCTGACGCTTGGTATAATCCCATCGTTAAAAACTGAGCGCAGCATCGAACAACCATGCTGAATAAGATGTTCGCACGACGAAGAAGAGTGTCTTGATACTTATTGAGGAAAGTGTACAAAGCAACGAACAAAGATTGTAGACGTCCTCGCAGGTGTTCATGTCGGCGGATCTATGGATCCTCGTTGGGTCACGGCGAACGGCGACTGGGCGCCACCGGTCCTTGTCGACATGTACGCGTCGAACCATCGACTGGTCGAACACGGTAAAGGCTATTATCGACGTGGCCACGCAATAATCTTTCGTCGAACGGTTTTATTCTATTTCGAGCGCGATTTACCGTCGACGACTGAGAAGCAGCTGATGCTGCGGCGCAGCGGCGGCTCGGCTTTGTACGGTTCGATCGAGGCGCAGGCGATCGACAGGGTCGACGCGGTCCAGATCGACAGCATGGTGGCATCGCTCTGTCCTTTCGCGACAAAACTCGCCTAACTCTCCGGTCCCACCCCGACACTAATCCACTCTCCGCAACGAGAAATCCTCCCGAGAACGAAGCTTCGGGAATGTCTTCTTCGTTTTTCGATCTTTCGATCGGGGATAAACATCCGCGAGAATTAATGATTTCGAGCACCTCCCGCGACACTGATCCTGCACGAGACGAGATCTCGAAACGGAACCTTCTTTTTTTTTTTGCGTTGTCGGTTTAGATTGCCGTGGGTGGGTTTTGCGAGCCGATTCGTTGATGCCACGTTCGGATCGGAGACAGTTCGCGGAAAACCGTGGCAAAACAACGGCCAGAAACGTACTGAGCTACGCGCCAGCTATCTTCGGGGATTAATATAACCTTCGAGGCGTTTGCGTGATCGCGCCGATGTGTGCGTGCGAGCGTATCGCGCCGCGAGTATAATTAGTACGGTCCGCGATTCTAAGGTCTTTGGCAAATCGGCCGGCGATTCGCCGACGCCTCCGTCGATCCCTTCAGCGTTCGAATCATTATACAGTCTGATTAATCTCGATGGGAGATCCATGTGCATTGTGCTGCTATAGATGGCAAGAACCACTTGTCATTTGTTTATTTGGCTCAAAAACCAATACAGTGATTTCTCTATATATGTCGCCAAGGCCTGAACGATAAACGTCGCGGAATTATCCCCACTACCGCGGGGTATACCTCGTGAGGGGCCACGAAGCTCGGGAGGCCTCGGACGCCGAGGAGTGTAAACATAACACGGCTCGGGTATGTCTCCTGGACGATACAGGACGCAATACCCGTGTTGTTGACATATATCGAGAATTCACTGTGTTCCGCTGCTATTTTGAACCAGGTATTCGAGTAGGTGTTACTCGAAGTAAACAGTTTAATATTTTTAAGCAATTGAAAATTTAAACGAATGCAATGTGTCGAAGAACAGTTCTTCTAGCTAGTTATCGTTATATTGAGCTATTAACTGTTTTCATTAATAGCCTATTGATCAGTCTGCTAAAAACAACTAGAGAATCATGTATTGTAGTGCATTCTGCAATGCGGTATGACCTGTCCGACTGTTTTACATGATGACGAGGACGTGCTCATATGCGCACGAGATCGTTGTTATTTATTCAATAACTCAGGAATCGATAATCTGAGAATCACTATAACAGTCGTCGGTTCTTGCTATCTTCTAGCGTCTCACAAGTTCCAATACAATTAAAATTTAATCCTCAAATCTGAGTAAAGACTCGCCACTTGCATACGATCGATGCGACGTATTGTTTAATAATAACTTTCAACTCAATCTTTTCTAAACGGTGTGTTAAATTAATTTTGTCACTAGATTGTCACTAGTGAATCAGAATTGTTAACGACAGATTTCCTACAGTGCACGAATAGTTTGATCATTAGACTGTGGTATTTTGTGAATTTACAATAAAAATAGGTGAGGCACAAAACAGTAAAAATACTAGAAGAATACAGGGATATTATTGGTTGACCAGGAAGTCTTTATATATTTTTTTATTGTAATAATGGCATCATTAGCAAAGAATAAATATATTAAAACAGATGTTAAAACATGCTAAAAGACTTTCTAGCCAACCCGATACTGTTTTTTACGTGTTAAAATTATGAATAAATGAAATAAATTTTGATTCATCCCCCGTTTCTTGTAACTGATGCAGATCAATTTTATATTGCGCAGAGTTCCGCAGTCTATTGATCGATATTGATATCGAAAGCACAGTTCGCTAGGTATAAGAAGGAGGTTGACGTTAAATGTTGAAGAATCGGATACTCACTTTTCTCATCGTCGAAATCTTCCCTGTAAAGTACCTGTCCATCGCCAGGGTCCCCATCGACGTCCTCCCTTATCACATACGGCCTCGCGTTTTCCTTGTTTTCCAAAGTGCACGGCAGGGTGAGGCCAAATCTGACCGGTCGACTGCTGAAATGATCGTCGAAGAGAAATGTGAAACGTTAGTGCGAGTCCGTGGGTATAGTTGGATCGATGGAAGAATCGGCTCGGAGGACCTTTCGCTATGTTCCGTAGAAAAATTCTTCCTCCTACGCTTTGACAGAACGAACGTAAGACAAATACTCTCGTTGCCGTCCCAGAAGACTTTGGAACAGGGGTTCCCAAAGTTTTACCTAACGTAGGCCAAATTCCAAAATACTTGGCGGCCAAAAAAGGAAAAAGAAACAAAGAAAAATAAGGTGAGCAGCATATTAATTTTATAATCGTTCTTTACTTATTTAAAAATATAATTCGCATTTCTTTGGGAACCCCTGTGTTAGAACGACAAGATTCACTATGTTGACCTTTAACAAATGCCAGTACTGAATTCGTTAATGATTCGTTGCTCTATAGTTCCTATTAGTTCTTATTAATTTTTTAATATTTTTTATTCGTAGGAAAAATGTAACACAGCTATCTTGTCCTGTTCTGTCTCCCACATAAATAACGAAATTACGCTATTGCTAATTATTCTTTCCCGGATCCGAGTAAATTCAATTTTTGCCCAATCTGCGAATTCATTGTTAACCCTCCGTACGCTGTGCCGGAGTCATTCGTGACCCGTCGTGGTGGGGGTAAACCTCGAGAGGCCGTCAACACGTACAATTTTATTCCGACATAAGACGAGGCTTTTTATTTCGGAATAAGAAAATCGCTGTCCCCTCTTCTTCTTGATTCGAAATACGACGAAACGCGGTCCCGAGCCATCGCCTTGTATCGAAAGAAAACTAGTGAAATGTATCGGTGTGGGTCAGACATGACTTCGGCACAGGGTCTAGAATTCGCAGGAGTAGTCCGAGGGTTAATTTGTATGTAGCGAACGGTATTTGCTGTTGTCAAGTTACGTAAAACATTCGGCCCGTAGAGTGTTAGTGGCGAAAAGGGATAGTTACCCCCGACTCGATTCTCCAGGTCGATCCAACCGTAGCCAGTCGACGCTACGTGAACCAATGTTCTACTCTACGACGTTTTAAGTACGAGATGCATATGTAGGGGATGAAACAACGCCAGTGACAAAGAGAGAAAGAGAGAGAGAGAGAGAGAAAGAGAAAGACAGAGAGAGAGAAAGGGGTGGGCAGAGGGGACAGGGGGGTTGGAGAATGCACGGTGTGACGTTGATGGAGATAACAGAAGCAACTTGCGAGGCTCTGAAACGGACTCCGACGTCGTTCCGAATTGGGTTATCAACGACGTCGACGCAGATAACTGTTCCCTTCGCGACGTGAATCCTCTTTCCACCCCTCCCGCGCGGGGGTTCTTTCTTTTTTTTTATATATCTCGTTTCACCCCCGCGTTCGCAATTTGTCGAGGATCGCTTTAATAATACGCGCCGCGGAAAAACCGTTTCCGTTTCCCTTATTTGTTCCAATTTTCGTTTCCGCGTGCGGAAATTCGAACGAACGTTAACGGATCCTTTCAGCCGGTGTTCTCGAGATCCGCGAGCGAGGTCCGGGATTAATTAACGGACGGCGAAACGTTACTCGTGGTGTTTCGTCGTTAAACGAGCAAACTTCGTCGTCCCGCGCGTGGAAAAATAGTAGAAACAGATTAAGAAAGGTTTTGCGGTGTAAATATAAGAAAAAGACATTGAACGCGCAGTGTTTTTTTAATTATGAAACACCCTGTAGGTCGGAAAAAATTCGAGGGAGAATATTGAGGGATGGGGGTGTCTTCGACGAACGTCACGTTTCTCGTCTCTAGAATATCAAGGGTAGAGAAACACACATAAGCGAATAACTGTGTAAGATCAAAAGACAAATAGGCATTGAAAGAACATGGTGTACCAAAAGAAAGTATAATACAGAAAGGGCTAGGGAGTATTGCGGTAATGGAAAGGTTGAAAACACCTCGTGCAGAATATCATAGAAGTACGAGAGGATAATAATTCGGATATCAAGTGTTCCATAAAGTCTCGCATTCCAAAAAACTCGAAATTAAACGTCTCTTCGTTCCGAGCTTTTCGATTTTTCGCCGAGCAGACACAGAGCCCGCGTAAATTAAACGACAGGGAAAGAAACGCCGTCAGGATCAGCCTGACGCATTCTCTGGTATCTATGGCAGCCAGGACGAAGCCAGTTACGCCAGCGCGGAACTGGTTTCGTCCGTGGACGAGGATTCGAGGAACCTCGTTTTCGTCGATCGATGGTTCGAGGCTCCCGCGCGTGAAAGATCAATGGCACGTGTGAAGCGTAGGCGACAGTATACGATGGGTTTCCCTACGGTTTTCTCATGCTTAAGGGCGCAAGTTTACCATGCTCACGGCTCTCGTCACGCTGACACACAGAGAGAAAATAGAAAAAGGGACGGGCGAAGATGGATTAGCGGTCGAACATGTGCGGAGCAATCGGCAAAACCAATAGTCGCTCGTTTAGCTGGCTCTGAGCTAGGTATACGTTTATTCGAAATTAAGAATTAGCTTATTAGACAGAAATGTACAAAGAATAATTCGAACGAATCATTCGTGGCGATTCAGGTACATTTTTTATTCAAATCCTAAGCTATCGAATAGAAATATGGCAAGAATGGACTACAAATAGTTTTTACTTCAGCAATGATCACTTTCAAGGAAGTATTTTCAGGAGACCTTGTAGAATAAAGTACTATCAGGACACAGTAAACGGTTAAACTTCGCCTTGGCAACCCAGAAATTTTTAACTTTTTGTTATATAATTCTGTACATCCCGACGAGAAAATGCCAAAATTCGAAGTTTAAAGGCGAGACGTTTACTGGGAAAAATGATTGATACCAAATAAAATCAATATCACGATGCTGAGACATACAAATAAGAGTTTCCGGGAGTTGTTTGTTACTCGGAAAGTACATGAACAATCGCGTGAGTCTCCGCAGCTGCTGCCAATCCCCTATTTCACTGCTACCAAGACCTTCGTCTCTCGGTACACACATCGAACCTCGGCGAACTTCAAATTATAGCAAAAGTTGGAATTTCTCC
Organism: Halictus quadricinctus; assembly: GCA_028454245.1. Taxonomy (NCBI): domain Eukaryota; kingdom Metazoa; phylum Arthropoda; class Insecta; order Hymenoptera; family Halictidae; genus Halictus; species Halictus quadricinctus. The sequence continues at coordinate 9,766 of JAQQRP010000593.1, forward strand.
AGAGAACACGCGAGTTTCCCGAACTCCGAGCGTTCCCTGAAATAATCCGAACTTTTCGTTACAGACGTTGATATATGTCCGAGCATGATTGGCCGCTGATCCATCGATGTGTTGTACAATAACGGGATGATGAAGGACTATTGGGAGAGGAGACAGAGAGACGTTGTCTCGTTCTCTGCGATCAACCGCCGTGGATAAAAGACAAATATTTATAGAAGTATATGGAAATATATATATGCTAATATACGTATACGTGTATATATATACGTATATATACATTAAGATATACCGTGTCGGTTCGCGCATGCTTAGTTAGACCAATGCCCAATTACCATATTCTCATCCTAGGCCTCAACGGCCTTCTGGTTAAGCATAAGAAAAATACGACACTTTACTCGTGACTGATACATGATACTTGATGGTAGTATACAAGGTTTTCACGTGGAGCATCGTTCTCGATCCCTTCGATATCCGATCTAGATCGATCAGTCCCGTTGCTCATACGAGTCGAACCTTTTCGTTCGGTTGTACAGAGTGTTCCACGAAACAAAAGAAATTCGAAAATCTCTAGGCTGTTGTCGTTTATGCATTTGTAACTGTAAAACTACATCTGAACTGTTCAACAAATTTGAGCAAACACGATGGTACAGATTTTAATGCACACGATGAAACACACTGTACAACCTTCGAAGCAAAATACCGAATTCAGTCCATTGTTTAACCCTCGTGCACTGTTCGCTAATTTAAAGTCTAATATTAAAAAGTTCAACTTTTTTTGTTGAAATATATAAGTTAATTTATCACCGACAGTTTGCATCAGGGATCGAAAGAGTTACGGATAGACTG
>JAQQRP010000596.1:0-10600 GCA_028454245.1 Halictus quadricinctus
TTCAAATAAAAAGATATATATTTTCTCATATATTCTTACTCTAGGAGAAAAATGAAGAAACTTTTGTATGAAACATTTTTTGATCAGGCTGCATGTTAAAGAAATAAACAATAACTTTTTCTTTTTTCAAACGAAACTTTTAAAAATTTTCTGGTCATATGAAATAATTAGGTAAAATCAACAACATTTTCACTTTTCTTCGATGTACATTTCATCTGTTTCTTTGGTGTAAGTTTAAAATTTCTTGTAAATGTGCGTAACCTAACATAAACTTATTAGGGATACGATACTAAATACGAGACTGCGATCGTTAAAAGCGCCGCACTCTTTGCTAGTACCGCAACTCCGTTGTACCATTGATCTGTCGCCATTGGTTTGAAGGTCGTTGGTTTTTTAAATGGCACCATGCTTTTTTAACTTCATAGTGTGGTTGCTGATGTTAAAACAAGTTCGACGATGTGGTATACTATTCTTATACTTCTAACGATCAGTACGCCAAAAACAAAGAAGTCTTACTGATGTTGAAGCCAACATGGCTGATCGAACAAACTAATTAATAATTCATTACTAATCATAATTCATGGTTCACAAATTCTTGTAAAGAGACCGATGACAAAAGAAAAGTAGTAAAATGTGCAGGAAATACGTAATATATTCAGTCATCTATCTTTAACGTAAAATATGTAAAACATATGCAATATGGAACGTGTGTATGTGTATAGATGTCCGCTGTATAAATCAATTTCAGATTTTTATTCATACGAAATGAATTTCCCACTCGATAGCCTTAGGTATCTGCAAACGATACAGATTGCATTTTCGAGTCATAGTCGAAGGTAACCGATTAGGTAGAAGAAACGCGAACGCAACCGATGAAACAGCGGAAAACATTTCCGGTTACGGCAGCGATTCAAGTTTCATTTCCGTTGGAGTGGATAAAGAAATAGCTCGGGGAAATGTATCCGCGACGTAACGAGCAACGGAACGCGAAACACGCGAGTCTCGCGGCTAGCATTTCGCAAAGACAGTGGGGAAGTTCGCTTAAACGGGGCTGGCAAACGGAACGCAAGTCCTCCTAGTCGGAAAGCTCTTTCTGCAAGCCCGTGCGACCCCCTGCTAGTCCATATTTCTCTCCGCATGGTTACGGGACCGTGCGCGCAAATAATTCTTCCGGCAAGTTTCCGCGAACTTGCGGGCGCCTGTTCTCTCCTCGGAGTATTTACATAGTCGTCCTGGATGCGCGCTCGTGCGACGAGTTCGTCGAATCGTCGATCTTGCGACGACCATTAATTCGTTGCGAACTAGACGAAGTTCGCCGGATCGTAAATTAAGCGTCTGCGGATTTAACGAGCGGAGCCTCGATCGGGGAAAAATCGACGCGACGCGACGGTTCGGTGATCGCGCGGCAAACGTAGGTAAATCGAAAACGTTATACTAATTTTACGACGACACACAGTGGACTAGGTCGTATAATTAGGAGGAAAAAAGTTCGAAATTGAAGGTAAAAAAAATGTAAGTATTGGTGAATGTTTTATGTACTATACATTCCCCTGAGACATAAAGTAACCTCTGGTGTTAGCATTATCAACAAGGATACAAATAACAAAGGCAAATGCCGATTCGCGTTATTGTTTTACGTTTCTCGAACGTTTGCTGCGAAGCATTAAGTATCAGAATGTGTGTTGTTTTTATAGACTTTTATATTCCTAATAACATGAATTCAGCAGTTGAATGTGAGTACTGCAGATTTATTTCATTTTGATGGTTCAGATTATTGTTTATATTTTGGGAAATCTTGACATTCATAGTTTTCGTTTCTTGTAAGCTATTTCACGTTTTGTAGAGTGCGATGCCCAAGTCAACAAATGATACTAATTGAAATTCTTTTTAGGCGATAGTAACATGCTTATACTTGATATAAATTCGAAAATTTTTTGCCTTCAATTGCCATTGTATGAGAAATAATTTTTTTCTATAATTCGATGCGACATGGTACTTCACCTGCAAAAATTAGGACTAATACCATACAGTACGACAAAAAGTCGACAAATTCTTATAACTTATTTACAAAATATAGAAAATCAAAATTTGTCTCAAATTTTACAATAGTTCTAAAACATTAAAATTGCGCCCGTAAGTTCAATTTTCTTAACAATTCCTTTATATTAACAATCGAGTGAAAAGTTCATGTTACTTTATCTTTAAAAAATTACATGTAATACAAATATTTGTTTCAAAAATTTTTTCAGACATTTTTTTCGCGATTAAAAATACCATAAACTTAAAGATTGGAACCTCATATTTACAACTAGATCGGGCATTTGCCCTACTGTGCGGCACTACAAAATTTTTGTGCCGTTCATTTTTAAATTAAGCGTTTGTCGAAGCTACACATTTCCCCTGAAGTCGGTTTTCAGTATTATTGACTTAAGGTGCGTGTCCATTTAAGAGCAAAACTGTTGCAAGTTACTTCCGAGAGTCAAATTTGTCTAAAACACTGACAAATTTTTTACGAATTTGACTCTCGAAAGTGACTCGCGAAAATTTTACTCTCAAATGGACACGCACCCTTACATTATCTATCTGTATTAATTTCTGAATTAATTTTTTAGAGCGAGATCATTAGATTCTCCCAGAACGAATTTTACATTTAACCGAATATTCCTGTACAAATGGCGATTAAATGAAATTACGTTGATTATTGCCCTTCATGCAATTCTTCAAAAATATTTCCACACACAATTGACGGTTCATATTCATTTATTTTCGTTTGACATTTTCATTTGTCCAATTACGATTGCATTGATAATCTCATATTTTAAACAAATGCGTTTAATCGCAACAGAATTATGAGGAAATAAATTCGTCCAACGTTGTTTGATGTTCACAGAGTAAATTCTGAAAAATTAATAACATAAACCGCAGATATAATTACCATAAATAATGTATTCCTTGAATAAACTCAATTGAATCGATGTAAAAGAATTTAAGAATTCTGCTATCCTATTTTCATCTTACTAAAATTATTAACTCTCTTCTCTACAATTTTCTTCGCCATTACAAAGATTAAAATTATTTCAAGTGTTGTAGCGTTTACTGAGATTACGAACTATCATAACAGGGCTTTTCGAAACTACTGTATACATTTTCTCAGATGCCTTTAAGTATTATAATTTAAGCTCAAATAGTCCAAATGTTCTAAGGAAGTTAAATAAACATGATATTTGGAATTATTATACAATTCAGTAGCGAAAGTTAGTGTACAGAAATTTTATTGGGGTCGCGAGAGGCCCCGGTGTACCAGTTAAGGGTTAAAACGAGCGAACGCGATAGCAGCCTGAAAAGAGAAAATGGCGGCGGTTCTCATTCCTTCGCGATCGGATCGGTCGTCGAGGCATTTATTGCGTGGATAGAATTTTATTGAAGCAATATCGAGTAACTTTCATTTGTCAGCAGTGACGATGTCCGTTGGCTGTCGGTTCCCATCAAAGCGAGCCAGTCACATGTCGGCGGGACGAATAAATTTTCGATAAACCGACGTCGACGGTCGACGATCGTTCCGATTCCGCTGTCCCGACGACGCGTCGGCGCGTATCGAGTTTCCGTCGCCGAAATAACGCTGAAATATGCCAGCTGGGTGACAGGAACACGTCTGAGCACGGAATGCTTCAAAATAAATCATATACCTGCCGGAAGTTTCCGTCGATATCCAGGTGTTGTCCCGATGATTATCTGCTCCTAGCAGAACAGGACGAAAGAAGAAGCGACCGGCGCTATCGATCCCGCGGGACAATGGCCGAGGTCGTCCGAAAATTCGTTGAAGAATTAACACCGCTTCGTCGTTCGATGTTAAGGCGAATTTACACTTCTTCACTTTGGATGTACAGCTTGGATGAACCTTCCACAATCAAAACGAAAGATGGAAAACTACCATCTGCGCTGGTCGAGATTATTGAGAGTTGCGTATGTATATTAGAATTCAATGCGTGTTGTAAAATTCCATGATTTTTAATTAAATTTTTAATTATGTACATTGGTTCTCAAAAATGCTGTACTTCCGTAAAAGAGGTGATTCCTGAGGTCATTTGAAGTAACTTTTTCCTGTGCGAAAATGTTCTCCGTGGGTTTGTTAAGGAGTTATTAACGAAGAACAACTACCAATCGGAGCACGAATACAGCGGAGGAACTCCGGCTCGGCCAATCCCAACGCAACACACAGCGGAACCTGTCGTCGAGCTGGAATCCGACCGCTGTATCCGCGTTCTGATTGGTCCGTGTTCTTCGTGAATAACTCCTTAACAAAGCCACTGAGAATATTTTCACAGAGAAAAAAGTTACTTTAAATTATCTTAGAAATCACCCCTTTCAAGGAAGTACAATATTTTTGGGACACCCTGTATAAAAGCTTTTGTTGGAAAAGGTTAGAATATAACACACACTCCTGTTCTGGCACTCAGCAGTGTCGAGTAAACAACTTCAAAAGAAGAAGAGGGGATTCGATTTTCTTATTTTGAAATAAGACGCGTCGTCTTATATCGGGATAAAATTGTACATATTGATGGTCGCTCGGGCTTGTCCCCACCGCTACCGCGGCGGGTCACGAATGACTTTGGCACAACATACGCAGGGTTAAAGCAAGTTATTGAGAAAGCTTCTGATGACAATATTATATCTGCAGATTCATATGAACTTAGGTATAAATGGTTTAGAAAAGGAAATTTTGACTGACAGTGAGCGAAATTCGTTTAAACGCACGTAAGAAAATAAGGATTTTGGGGCTAAAGGTTCAAAATTTTAACAAGAAGCATACAATAATAACTGAAGATTATGAATATGACTCAATGACTGGATGACTCAGCTCATTTGGAATAGCTTTTTCCTTTGCGGAAATGTTCTCCACGGCTTTGTTAAGGAGATATTTAGAAAAAACACGGACCAATCAGAGCGCGACTACAGCGAATGCATTCTGGCTCGGCCAATGCTAACGCTACGCTCAGCGAGACCTGTCGCCAATGCGGAATCCGTCTACTGTAGCCGTGCTCTGATTGGTCCGTGTTCTTCGTTAATAACTCCTTAACGAAGCCGTGGAGAACATTTTCTCAAAGGAAAAAACTACTCCAAATGAGTCGAGTCATCTAGTCATCTAGTTATTTCTATCATAAATGCATAAAATCCGCCATAAGAATATTCAAGCAGATCAAACGTGAGAATTAAGAAACATGCGAGTGTCGCCGGTCACCACTTGATGACCTCCGTGAGTAATCCCTATTTTACAGGACGCTCTTAGACAAATTCTAATACATCATTTTTCGGACATAGTGTATCCTAAATACAAATACCCACTCCGACAATCGTCAGGTACCACCCAGCTATCAATAAGACAGAATTTAGTCACCTCATAGAATTTCATGATTCATCTAAGGTATTGCCTTTCACTCAAAACCGTTTAACGATATTTCCAAAATAACAAAATACAGTTATGTTCGAAAATGACTTGATGTCATAAAAAATTTTATACCTTAACGCAAATGCGGCACGGGTTCCCGTTGTCCGATTGCTTCAAAATTTTGCACCCATCAATCGCTCACCAAGTCTCAAACTTTAGGGGTGCGGGACCAAGAAAATCTCAAGAAAAATCTTTGACCCCTACAGCTGAGGGCCACCCTATTGTAACATTCATACCGTGGTGCTGCTAAACGGTCGGAAGCGTTCGCGTGGCTGCAAGTTCCGGCGACCTTGACACGAAGAAGATTCGACACCCCGTTACGGCGGAAAAATCGTCTGGTATCGGGTCCTTGTCGCCAGTGATTTGCCAGGGCGCGTTCGCCGATAAATTCGCCGACGAGAGATTCGCATCAGCGCGAGCTCAGCTCGGCGCGCGTCGAAGAAAAATGAAGCGAAAAACGCGGGGGCGTAGACGCGCGACGGGACACCGGCAAAGGCGGAAATTGCGGGCTACAGATGGACCGAACCCCTTGACGGTCCTTCACCGAACCGTCTCTTTGTGATCCTGCGGAACGCGATGCGTTTCATCCTGCAGACACATTACGCTTGAATTGATAAGAACGAAACAGAAAGGACTGTGCACCGGCTGAGGGAACACGAAATGGCGGGGGGTGGGATAAGGGGCGAAGGCGGGTGACGAGAGGGAGAGGGTAGATGGCGAGCATCACCCCTTCCGATATACGTATATACACGCGAACTCGCCAAATTGATGCATGGAAAGGGGATGGCGAGGCGGCTCCTCGTCCATCAACGGCAGGATGCGTCCGGGGTGGAGGGGGTGGTTGCATCTAGCGGGGAGGGTGGCCAGAGACGATGGCGTGGTTCGCGGCAAGTGCAATGAAAACCCCCCCGTGTATTTATCGGCCATGCCGAAAGGAATGGCGGGACGGGAAAAAATAGCGAGCGCCGCGCCACGCCGCGTCGAGCCGCGTCGGGGCCAGAGAGTCACGAAATGAAACAAGACGGGGGCGGAGCACGGCGGGGCGAGAAAGGAAAGGGGTGGAAAAACCAGAAGGGATCCGCGAAAAAAGTAATCCCGCCGGGGAAGGGCCGTGAAATATAGTTACGCGGCCGCGTCGGTCGGTGGAAACACCGGGGCCCTCTCCGCGGAGAACAGCGTGACGGCCGATCGGTTCATTTCACGGCACGTTACACGCGTAATTTTCGAATATTGTCCTGATTTATTCGCCGTATTAACGCCGGCTCCTGGAGGAACCAGCTCACGTAGACGATCTCCGACTCGACCCCGGCACTCCGTTCCAACGAACCACCATAAATATTCAAGGAGGAGGCGGCGACAACGAGAACGATCGGGAAAAGGTGAAGCCGGGGAGCGCGACGCCCGAGATGATCCGTGTGCTCGCGCCGGCGCTCGAAACCGTGGAAATCTGATTTGTGTTACGGAAAAGTTTGATTGCCGTTACCATCGCGGAGGGTCGCCCCTCGAAGTGGTTCTCGCCGTTGAAATACTCAACGCGGAATACTCGATGCTCCCGCGAAACGTTATCGCGTTACTCGAGCCGTCTCATCGACTCCTGACGCGGGGAAATCTAATTTTCAGGCTCGTAAACCCGCGGCTATTCAGATCCCCGGGTGATTGGAGGTTTACGAGATAGCCCCTCAAAGGGAATACCAACTGTTAAGCTGCTGTACATCGAATCATACTGTATATCGAATTCTCCCGACCGAACCCGCGTCCCGCTATTAACAATTGATGCGCCGAGTAAAAGTAATTTGGCCCCGTTTAGCAAACAAGACCTAGCGAGAAAGGATCATCAACTAATCGACTTCGATCGTTATGTGTTTTTGCAGATTAATAGACAAGCTCCTGACGATACACAGGAAATTTTACGTGCAGTCACTTTAACCCGTTTAGATCTGGTTTACTAACCCTTCGCAGGCAGTATTCTTTCTCACTAACGCGACCGGCAATCTGGGTCTTTCTTTTCCGGGCAGGATTTTTTATTACAATAGTTTAAAAAATCTCAAAAAATTCTGAGGCACTAACTATAGTCTCATTAGATAAATTTTGTTCACTGTAAGAGTAACCCCGTGCTTCAACGAATTTGCACATTCCCCACCACTGCCTACCGATCTCGTAACGACTTCGTCTTACCATCCCATGCGCGAAACGAGGTTACTCTTATGGTGGACAGAATTTAGATATTTGAACCCGTCAGCAGTAAAAATAAAAATTCGGAGGAAATTTATGAAGAGTTGGAAACTCGTCTGGAACTCAGCGATCCAGTACGCCGACAAAGAACTAATTCAGTCAGAATTTTATGAGATTTTCGTTAGAAATATAAGTAACTCCTTGGCGTACGAATTAAATGGAATGGAAAAGTGTTCTTTTAACATCAAACCGAAACGCATCGTCTCTTAAACAGAACAATTTCGGTCCAGCTCTCGCCTGTGCGAAAGGAACTGTTTCGTGAGCATCGAGGCGGAAGGGAAATTATAGCGACAGCTTCCATAAACAGTTCTCCTCGACGATTTCGTCGGCGGGGCGGATTCGACACACGTGAATGGGAGTTTGCGAGGGTCCGCAAGACGACGACGCGTATCGTCCTCCGTTTGTTATACGCGAGAAAACCGGCGGAAGCAATTCAATCAGAGCTGGTAGCGGCGAACAGCTGAGACACTCGGCCTCGTTCCACCCCTGGCTCTCTCCAACGAGCTTGTTCCACGATCGTTTCACCCGTTTCTCGGCGTTTCCCGGTATGATTTACGACGCGGGAACCGCGCACGTACAACGATGTAAGTTAAACGGTCCTCTCACGCACGCCGTTTCCTAGGCCCGTCGCGGATTTACCGTGTGGCGTGCTGTCCGACACGGAAAAACTGCATCTGCACGATGCACGTACACCGTTCTTCCCACCGGAAGTCCCAGATGAGTTTCCCTTCGGTGCAACGTGCTCCGAGATGCTCGAATCTCGACCTACAACCTCCTTGTGACCAGGGATTTATACTTGTTTTCTTCCTACTCCGTATCAAAACCGGAATACTAAAACTGAAATCGGTATCATTTTATTATCGATATTACGTTGTGCGGTACCGCAATCGCTATGTATATCGGTTTTGCTATAACTCTAATAACCTAATAGCGGTATAATACTGGTGTCGAAATTATTACGGTATAAAGTTTCTGCTTCTTTCACAATACAATGAATTCTCGATATTCTCTCTTTCCCTTTCCATCGTTACCCTTTTCTGCGTTCGGTACACTACGAAGAATGAAGTACCTCTACTAGAACTGTCGCTCGGCAGACCCGACGATACGACAGTTACGGAAAGACTACTGAACACAGTGAATTCTCGATATATGTCAATAACACGGGTCTCGCCGGCGTCGTGTATCGTCCAGGTGGCATACCCGAGCCGCGGTGGTGGGGATAATTTAATTAGAAATCACTGTATTTCACGGTTGTGCAGTCAACCGTCTTGTGACACAGTGTTCTGGAAAGATAAGTTTGGTATAACGCGGTGCAAAAATTGTGTCAGTCCTCGGCCCACAATCTTCAACTTTCAGATTCGAATCAGTCAAACTTGAAACTTGCAGCCTTCTGCCTGAAATTTTTCATTTTGGAGACTAATACACCCTTTGAACTCCTAACTTTAGAACATAGAAGTTTTACCGTGCCTCGACATTTATCTCAATAGACTTTCTATAATTAAGAGAAAATAAGATGGAACGCATGTGTTCCTACTACGCTTAAATTTGTATTTATCGGATTCAAACTAATATAGTGGTGTGAAGGCCCTTTGAAAAATTTTGACATGATCATTTTTAGTTGCTCTTCGGGGACGAGCGCGGATGGTTAAGTTTCTTTCAATGAAATGTTGACACCTTCGGGCGTCGTTTCGTATTCCCGAGCTATGCCACACTGAAACAACATCGAGCAACTGTTTGTCGCCTGTTGTTGCCTTCTTCTTTTTTGTACCGAATAAAAGAAGGAGAAAAAGACGACAAGAGACGAGAGAAGAGCATGTTCTGTGCTTCAGGAGCCGCAAACGAAAAATTCCCCTGGTAAGCGTCGGCGAAAAGCGCAAAAGGCGCGTTGAGCGTCGAAAGGTTCCGACGCGTATAATTGCGACGCGCGGTGAAAATCATCGATCGGGAAAGCAGATGGACAGTGGACGTGCGAGATTAGAGAAAGAGAGAGCTGCTGTTGATTATCTTGAACCGTCGAACTGCGGACGTAGACGCGACGGGATGAAAATTCGAGTGGCGGAAAGCACGAGAGAAAGTGAGGGAGTGGGAGAGAGCGAGTGGGCGAGCGAGGTAGAGAGAGCTACACAGGAACCGGAGGTAATGCGGGAGGCAGGTGAATACGTGGCCGGGATTTTTCACGAATCGATTATGGCAATTCAATCAAGGACGTGAACGCGAGGGACAGGGATTTGTCGTTACGACGCGGCGGACGTTGGGATGCGGTTTATTCGGACTTTCATCCGCGCCCTTTCGGATGTTCTCCATCCATCCCATCGGAATCCTCGGTGTTTTCTTTCCGTTTCCGGGCAACTGGATGGCGGAGAGTCTGAAAGAGACTCTCGCACAGAGAGAGAGCGAGACAGCGAAAACGAGAGCTGGAGAGGAAACGGTTACTGACGGGATTGCCGAGTTTTTCGGGGCACCTTGCGGCTCGAGTGGAGATTAGAGCAACCGGAAATTGAAGAAACTGACAAATTTTGTTACAAAACTAGGAGCCATTCACACGCCGGACTGTGGATGTTCTACGTCGCTGTGCGTTTAAGCTGAAAATACTGAGTTCGTGCTTACAGAGTGTGCAATATTAACACTAAACACACACATACAGGTCAAAATGACTGGCTTCAAAAATTCGTTTACAATTAATGAAATTATAAAGATGCATTCGTGGGGAATGACCAAATAAATTCCCTTACTGAAGCTAATATTATAATAAAAATTGTATAAACTCTAGATAAATACAATCTTGTCATTTTTATAGAGCAATATATGTCAATCACAGTACGTTTAATGGTAATATAATGTACACAAATTTGTTTCGTACAATTACTGTATATTTACTGCCATAAGTACATATATACAATTTATTGATCATACGTAGGTCTA
>JAQQRP010000597.1:0-10598 GCA_028454245.1 Halictus quadricinctus
AGGAATCTCATAATGCCATTGTCAATATGTTATTTTTCCATGGAAATTTATTTCAAAACGAAATTAATCATCTGAATTAAAATTAAAGATAGGGAATTAACCGTGTACCTCAAGGTACATTACACTATACACCTGTGGACTATAATATAGTATTTCTCGATCAAAACGTTCCGCAAGGTTTGCACTCTAAAATCGAGCATTTCATACGCGAGAATCTGATATCGCCGTTCGGCGAGCTCGGTGATTCGGACTGCATGGCCGACGCGGGATTGGCATAATTTTTCATTCATTATCTCTGGTAACTCGATTCCATCGAGCGGCAACGAGCACTCGGCGTCGTTTCGAGACGCGGCTGACGTGTCTGGGCGTCGAGGGCGCGAATTAAAACTGTTTTTCCTGGTTTCGTTTAGCAGACTCGGCGCAGCGCCGCGGCGCGTCGCGACGCACGAGACGCGCGAATTAACCAGAACTTTGCCCGTAACAGCGTTACCGTTACCGGCCGACGAGAGGGCGAGAATCCTCCTCCGTGTAGCGCGTCGTTTATGTTCGCATTGAAGCCGCGGCCCCCAACCCCCCTGGGCCGGAAAGGGAGCGTCGCGACGCGTCGCGTCGTCGGGACCCGTTGATTAAAGCACGCGCTGATTCGCGGGAAAAGATTCGACGGACCGTGACGTTCGTTTTTGTTAGATGAACGCCGGATAATCGCCGACTACCTACGAAACAAATACACTCCCTCCCCTCCTCCTCCCTCCACCCGGTGTACATGTACTTACGGGCCAATTAGTAGTGAGGCAACTCTCGTCTCGTTTCAGCTCTTCGCTAAATTCGCGAGCTAACGATTCCTGTGCGTAAGCGCGATTTATGTTTGCCCGCACGAACGTTCGTTCGCGTTTCGGTGGAACCTCGATCGTTGCACGGAACGTGACCGGAAAAAAAAAATCGAAAAATTCAAAAATCGAGGTTAAGCAACGAAAGACATGACCCATCGTAGCGATTCGTCGATCCTCTTTTCTTTCGGCAGAGTTTTAACGAATGTACAAAAAAGTACAGTGATTTCTCTATATTTGTCGCCGAGGCCTCTACGTTAAAAGTCTCGGAATTATCCCCACTACCGCGGGGTATACCCCGAAGTGACCCCAAGGAGTGTAAACATAACACAGCACGGGTGTATGTTTCCTGGACGATACAAGACGCTGGCAAGACCCGTGTTTTTGACATATATCGAGAATTTACTGGAACTCTCTGATTTTTTGCACGCTACTTCTGGATACATTGTTCTTTAAATAGCAATTGATTTTATTCGCCCATCTTTGCCCGAATCGGAGAAATCTATTTTTTTTTACGTGGTTAAAAGTTTAAGGGATGAAACTTTAAAATGAAATTTTATGTTGATGTATGAAAATTTGTATTTGCAAAACAGTCCCGCTAACCAGTGATATATGATATTTAAAATGTACACGACAAACGTTGTTTCGTTTTTCCTCGAAAGCATTGTATATTGGAAATTCTACGGCACGGAACAATAACTCTGCATTCGTCCTAGATCATCAATCATCCGGGGATTGACGTAGTCGTGCTCTCATTTTCTAAAAGATGGTTTTGTATTGTTGGAATCGGGACACGGGATGAATAAACCGTTTCCCGTGTTTTCAGATTACAACTTTTGTTTTGGTGGTCGACTCTAAGCAGTGTCGATGGTAATTAATTAATTTACATCTTTATAATTTAACTGAAACTAGCTAAAAAAAAATGGAAAAGTATTTTTTAACAAAGACAGTAGCAGGTTCGTATGACCTATTTCTTGCTGGTTCTTTATATGTATTTTACTCCGGAGATATTGCGATTAATAATTATCGTATCTATTTTAATAAAGATTTGATGAACTTTTGTGATTGCGACGTATAATTTTGTCTTTCACATAAATTAATATTGCAGCGTGTATTTTAAATTGTGCAATCAAATAATTGTTAACGATCAGGTTATCACTGCTTTTGCATTACATTTCTTTGAATGTCTGGTCATTAAATTCGTTAACGGGAATATTTTTTTTATATCGAATTACTAAAAGCCTCTAGTGACAACAATACAGTCCCTTTTGTATAAAGTTATTACACATTTTGTTGATCCGCTAAATATTTGTTAACCTTGAAAACAGTTCATTAACGGTGCGCTATATTATTCCGTGCGATGTATTATGAATTATATATATGTATACCTGCTGTTCATTGTACTCCGTAATTTTAAACACATGTTCGCAGTAATACCTGGGTTAACTGTATTGATTTTTCGCAGGTGCAGGATACGGAGAGAACAAAACGTCGTTTCGATTCTCCAAAAGACACATACCAGGTAAGACATGGTCAATCCTCCTAATTGTTATTAATCGTTTCTTGGCAGGTGTAGGATAAACGTTAATAATATGGAACACCTGACTTCGAAAGCTTTCCAAATATACTATAGAAGAGTTTTGTATTGTTTGAATGAAACCTACGTTTATAAAAGTGAAACTTACGTGTTCGAAGTGAACTATTTATTGTAGTTATCATAACAAAATAATCGTTCTGTGCCATCGTTGTCATCATCATCTGCATAAACATCTTACCCATTTCAGTATAATAACTAACTAGTTTTTATTAGGAGTGGGCGGAACACAGTTCGGCTTTTGATAACTCGGGTCGGGCCGGGTCGGGCCGGGACCCGAAAATTCGTGATACTCGAATACCCAGAAATTTCCGCGTCATAATATAATTAAAATATTATATATATAATAATGTTATATAATATAATATTCGGGTTCCCGAATGTTATAAACTTTCGGGTTCCCGACCCGACCCGACCCGATTTCGACTTCGAGTACCCGAAATTTCTGGGTCCCCGCCCAGCCCTAGTTTTTATGTTAAATGCTCGAGCATGTTCCGTATTTCTCTCACACACACACGTATACACCCACGCACACACAGATAAGAAATTATGAATTTTACAAAGAAAGAAATTTGGACAGTAAACTATGTTTAAACAGTCCGAAACAAAGATATTTACTGATGAACCGTACAGAAATAATAGTCTTCTTAACTTGCCTTTTATACAATATTCAACTATACTTAAATTCGCATTACAGAGACTGTCTATCACACACTATGGAAAATAAAAGTTTCTCATTCAATTGTCAGTACGACTATTGCTTCCGGGAAACTGACATGCGCGATCGCCTAGTTATAGTTTGCTACTTCTTTGTCGCGATTTTACGACGTTCCATGTTACCTTACACATTTACATGAAACGTCACGATTTCTAGTACGTAGAAACAAATTCATAAAATATTACGCTTTTATGGATTAGAAGACCGATTGAATCACGGGAACGAAGATACGAATATCTTCATACTGGTTCTCGGATTGAACTATCCGTGCAGCTCACAGACTCCTTCCCTCCAAAACTAATATTTGAAAATGGCCTGCACCTCGAGGAAGGGAAGTATAGTGATAGTATACATAGATATAGTGGGGACTTGCAGGATTTACAGAGAACCTACATTCGCTGATGGCTAAGAGTATCATATCGGGATTTATAATGTAGTAGAACTGTTCGAGTCAGTAATCATACGAAGTGTGCTCGAAATTGCTAAAATTCCTTACTCAAGTTAAAACATTATTTTTATCAAAATTATTTCTATTTCGATCCGGTGTACGAGTTCCATTTACCTTTCACAGAATTATATATTTGTTTTATATTAATATGCGTATAATCCTAGTTCTGCACTTTCATCCCATAATGTGTTATCACTAGATTGCGGATTTTTATGCATTTATGGCTTCTGAAAATGTTCAAAAAATGCTAGAGTATAAAATTCGACAGAATTTAGTACGATTTTTATTTACTGCAGATCTACAAAGTTTACTACCACTGAGAACAAGATTTTATTCGATTCCGCTCTCTTAAAATTTCACTACAAAAATTGAAAATTGCATAAACATCCTGTAGTTATTACACACCCTTGGAAGTTAATTCTAATTTTTCTTTTAGACTGAACGAAACAAATCATGTCAATTTGCATCCTCACTGAATCGGGAAAAACTTTGTCTGCTCGTTATTCGGTTAGACAGATACTGGTTCAAAGTTTTAGGTAGTTTTAGGTTTGTTTCTGTCGGTGTGCAGCGGTTGGTGTAACGCCGAGCGTGTTTTAATTTCGTGGTTTACAAGGTTGCGCTACTTACAGAACTACGTCCGCTCTTCATGTCCTATTGTATTCGTGTTGGCTGTAGCATCTGACAAAGTTGGGCGAGCAGATTAGCTCTGATAGATTGGGGTTGAGGTTCTTAATCCGTGAAGCTTATAATGGATATCCCATGGTCACAGTCCTATATGCTGATACGCTATATGCTGATCAATGCTGATAATTACCGATGATAATCGAATACGTGAAAACTAGAGTTTCCTTCGTCGAACAATACCACCGGCCGAAGGAAAACAATACGCGTTCGAACGAACGGCGAGCAACGGGCGAAACTGTATTGATCCATCGATCGCGAAGAATAAAATTCATCCGTCGGTGGCAATAATCCGCGCACACAGGCGCGCACCAGCGCGCGTGGCAATACAATAACAGCGAATACTCATAGTCCGCGGATGAACGGGGAATTACAGGGCGATTCGCGCGAGTTACACGATGTACGCCCGATTGAAAAATTAATGCCGGTTCGGAATTGAATTTTCACGCCGCGCGAACGATCAATCGTTTCCACGACCGGGAAATGCGAACGGGTAATTGCCCCGGATCTTGTTCCATCGGAAACGAAATATTCGAAAGAATATCGCAAGATGGCCGAATATTCGGACGCGCCGGGAACAATTGTCCACGGTGTCCATGTCAGACGATCGCTCGTGACCATTAAATCTGTACCATTAAATTTATTGCGTATTACGACGTTAAAACGCGGCGAAACATTAAGCGTTTACGAACCGCGAACGCTGCCGTTAATACGCCGGAGTAACTAGAAGTTCCACCGAACTCGAAATTAACTCGAACCAAATAGAAACTTAGGGTGTGTGCCATTCACTCGATGTTAAATAACAAGCAGACGAGACACGGCCTCCCTTTACTCCAATTTCGTCTAGCATCATTCCCAGGAATATTAACCCTTTGCCCTCGCCGCTATTTTAACCCTTTGCACTCGGAGCCATCGATTCTAGACTCATAATGTCCCCTTTGCAGGGGACATCCGAGTGCAAAGGGTTAATTCTTAAATTTTTCTTCCGTCTTAGAATATTCTCATTTTATTCATACGAAACTGATCCGATTTCCATGTATAATATTTAAATGTTTAGCAATCTATGGAATACAGATTTTGTAATGTAACAAATATTCTGTAATGCTTTTTTAAATTTCTTTGAAATAATGCCACAGCAATTTTTAGTGGCGCTTCAGAGTCGCCACTCGAGTGCAAACGGTTAAAGTGAATCTGTATTCTAGGCGCGTTATCTTTTACATCTGTGCTTTCATCAGAAAATTGGAGGAAATATTTCATACGTGTGAATAGAGCGGAAGCTTTCCCAGAAAAGCTTCAATTTGTAATAAAAATAAGAAAAAGCATATTTTT
The DNA here is from genome assembly GCA_028454245.1 of Halictus quadricinctus. Lineage (NCBI taxonomy): Eukaryota > Metazoa > Arthropoda > Insecta > Hymenoptera > Halictidae > Halictus > Halictus quadricinctus. The sequence continues at coordinate 5,598 of JAQQRP010000597.1, forward strand.
CTGCTAGAAGTCTCTTTAAATTTAAAATAAAATAGACATCTCGTTAAACTTCTAAAATTGTATGTTTCGTTGATAACTGCTCGACGAAACCGCGGAGAAAATAAATAAAATAAAATAAAATAAAATAAATGTACCTTCTCCGTCGAGTAACACGCATTTTTGTCTAATTTAAAATATTACGAAAATCGATTTTTTCGTCGCCGTCAAGTCGTTCCGTCCCTTTGTGAACATTAATCTAAATATTTACTTATGTTAATATGGAATATCGATATTTATTGCCCTCACATAATTTTCTTCAGAACAAATATAAACGTACGATTTCACCGTTCGGAGTTTTCATTGATTGAGTATTGATTTCGATACTTGTATCGCTATGAAATGAATTATTATCGGTAATAATTAGGCTCGGTAAACATTCCGGAAGAATACATGAATGTTATATCTATTTTCTGACATGACGTTTTCCCACCTAAAATGGTCATTGTGCGGTGTTTTTTCGACGAGCTCGACATTTTTGCAGCGAGCTTGCTGTCGACACAATGCGACTCGATCAATCGAACGGCACGGCGGTCGATCAGAAATCAATCAAAGAGGGGAGGCGCGCGTCACGTTGAACGACAACGGGGGATAGAGTTAGGGCTGGTGACGCGGTTACAATTATGTCGATCCGATGGTAATTCATTGAAACTAGCCGGCTGCCGCGGCACGTTTACGAGAGTGTCAAATATCGAGAACATGGTCAAAGACAGGCGGTTGTCATGAATGGTGTGGTAATGACGATAATTCATCGGGTTCTACGTCACGCCGTTGGAAAGCTCGAATATTGAGAGGGTGCCAGTGCGAGTCCAACGCTCGCCGAGACAAAGCGCAGCGGGGCAGGAAGGAAGGATGAGGAATGGACAGTGGCTGTGAGACGATGAGGAGGATGGTATAGAACGAGAGGAGATGCGGAAGAGAGAGAGAGAGAAAAAACACAAAGGTGAATGACGCCATCGTGTCGGTCCAGCGTAACGAAATATCCAGGTCCCGAGGGCGAAATAAAAGCAAGATCGTTTCCTCGATGGGGTACGATCGGTGTGGGGTGGGGAGGGGAGGAGAAGTAACGTGGACGGAAAAGCGGTATTTGGAAATCGATACTTCCGATTTCGTTTCGAGAGCGATGCCTTCGAGCCAACTTATTTCCTCCGTCCAGTGCGTTCGCGAGAAATTCTCACCTATCCGACCCTCTCATTATTGGCTATCTACCGATAATGAGACCGACGCCTGACGCCGACGGCCGACGTCCGACGCCAGCTTACCCGAAAACTCGTTCGAGCGTCGATCCTTTGTTTTCCCAATCGCCGGCCAGGCTAGACTGTTTGCATCGTGCAGGAATCCCTCCGGGACCTCTAAGACGCGTCTTCGTCCTTTGTCGCTTCCTCCGTCGCTTCGTTATTTCTCCCGACAGGTGTTATTGGTTTCTCTCGGTGCGTTTGAAACACGTCGTAAAGGGAGAAGCAAATTGCTCTGACTGCGCCCGGGCCCGGGATGGGGGACGAGGCGTGCTTCAAAATCTGTGTGTGTGTGTGTGTCTTCGGGTACCGTGTTTCACGTTGGAACGAGGCACGGTCCTCAGCACCGAGTCCCGGGAAACGAGGCAAGATAATATGGAGGTTGTCTCTATGACGGGGAGAGATTCTCTCCGTTGCATATTTTATCCCCGAGTCTTTACGGTATTTTACAACCCTCCCGCTGAAAGTAAATTTCAAATGTCGCTGTTATTAGGTCGTTGTGTGCGAAGCGACCGATTTCGGAGTGGAAATTTTACGAAGTGTTTTAATCAAGAAATACCATCGTGATCTACAGGTGTATTGCACAGGGTGTCAGGGTAGTAGGGTACTGTTGGTCAATGATAATAAAGCTCAAAAATATCGATGACAATTTAATGAGGAGGGACCAGACAATTTTTACGAGATTAAAATTAATTTCAGACTCATTTTTTGACGGAATATGACGATTAAAGTGATGCATACTTTAATAAGTTTTATGTAGAGGACATTATGTTTGTGTGAGTTAGTGTTACGAATAGGACATTTCATATGCAACGACCTAATAATATTTTGTTACGGTTGTTTGGTAACGATTGATGTTTTTTTCGATATCTTTCATGGGGTCTATAAATTGATTGTTTAGGCACACCGATAGCAAACCAACAAACGCGCAAAACGGTGGAAGATTATGAGCATGCTAATTATAAGTCAGTATGCATGAACTATTGAAAAGGACTAAAACTGCAGCATACGTCAAATATACGTTCCAAGTGATATGTTCATAATAGAGTACGTGATATTCCAGCGACATGAATAAGGAATGGTCAGACACTTCGCAGGATGTGAACATTAATAAATTTTCATAGTTAATGCAACTATATTTACCATTAGAACTTTAAATTCGTCTCGATGCATGACTTAGAGTTGTACAGTATTGAACCGATAGGAGGTGGGTAAATATACTTGTGTCAGTACAGTGAATTCTCGATATATGTCAAGAATTCTCGACATATGTCCAAGAGACCCGTGTTATGTTTACAGACCTCGGCGTCTGAGGTCTCCCGAGCTTCTTGGCCCCCCGCGGGGTATACTCCGCGGTAGTGGGGATAATTCCGCGACATTTATCGTCCAGGCCTTGGCGACATATATAGAGAAATCCCTGTATTTTTATTCTATGAAGTGGTACAGAAACGCTAAAAATCTCTGTAAATATTCGGGTAAAATAGCTTACAAATAAGGAGCATCGAAACTGAAGATGTTAAAGTAATCTGAAATATTAAAAAACTTTTCACTGTGTCTGACACAGTTTCCGAGCCGTACCATTTAATTCTGTCAGACGTATTTAGGATACGCATCGATTGAAAGTAAAATAATTTGTATCGCTTTGGTTGCTGTTGATAGTTTAGGATGGAAAGATAAAAATAATCGACGTTCGACGTTCGAAACCCCAGAGACGTAATTTTGGTGCAAAATTTGCATTAACCCTCTACATTAATACAAAAAGTGTTTAATTTCTTTTCGTCGAGGTTCGTTTGCGGGTTACGCTGAGAAATCAGAGAAATTTAGAAGAAAGGTCCGAGTCGAGTCAACATCGTTCGAGCCCTGTAGATTTCCGGCTCGATTCATTTTCTGTTCGATACGAACACTAAATCTCTCGAAATTAAGAGAATCTCTCAGCGGCAGCCATCTTGTGACGTCATACTTGCTTCAGAATTCGAATTTTCTGCCGAATATTACAAATTACTCCACGATGAGGTAGAAATTCGCAATTTGGGCTCCATACAGACGTAGATTGGACTTTTAGGAAACACAATTGACCACTTCTAAACTGCTCATTGCAATATTGAAGCGGTAGTTTGAAAAGGTTTTGACTCTTGCATACGTATATGGATTTCAAACCATGCCGGCCCCCTTAAGGAACTCCATTACGTTTCGATTTCCGTTTGTATACACTTGTCGCGATGCTCGGCCAGGGATCTTCTTCCTCGCAATCTGGAAAACCGCGCGCGGTTCGGTATCGCGACTCGATTTTCTGCCGGTTCGATGCAATCGATACCGGCGCGGCGCGTACCGTAATAACACACAACGCTCCGATTTATTCAGTGTTTGCACGACGCGCGTATGTCGCTTGATAACATTGTCGGTGAATATCTAATTCGGGCCGAGCGTTTCTATCGCGTCGCGACGTCACTCGAGGCGCGCCGCCTGATGCACGAACATCGGGCTGGAACGCTGGAACGGAGCATTTCGAACGTCAGATCCGCGATAAGAATTGCATGTATGCAAATAATCGAGTAGGCGTGAATCTTGCTTGAACGGTATCGATACACCCCACCTATCGCGCGCACATTCTCGCGCAACACGGGGTTATGATCGTGAACGATCGAATGGAAATTCGTTGCGCGAGCGTTTCGTTTCGAAGCTCTCTCGAGCTGATTTAATGAGCGAACGAAAGCTTGGGGGATCGAAAGGCGGATTTTCGGTCGCGTTTACCACTCCACTCGATATGGAGGAGGATCCGCGTGATCGACGTTGATCGACGTTTTCTCCTCCTCTCTCCGGCGACGACGTGACGCAATTTTTTCCCCCGTCTTTTTTTTTTCTTTCCTTTTTTTCTTTTTCTTTCGAACGCTCGCCGGAAAATTTCCTGCGGGCGAAAAGTAGAACGCTCTTCTGGAGTTATAGCGAGCGCGATAATCGCGAGGAACGACGACCTACCCCGTAGAACAATCGCGGTGACCTGGTGTTCGAAACCCTGCTAGCCGGGATATAACGGAATAATCAGACGGACCTGACGGGTTAATCCGGCGGATAATGAGGACAAAAGTTAAGAGAGTCTTTCCGTGTCCGTTCCGTGGGATGTTAGCGGAATAATTCAGCGTGGCGGCTGTCTGGTTCCATTGGACGCGCGGCAGTAACGAGACAATGGATTCTTACTTGATAACGGGGCCAGAGATCGGATTTCTTTCGAGTATCAATCCTCGCGTATGAACTTCTTGCGACCCGGTTTTCTCGGTACGTCGTTACGGGAGATAACCGCCTAACGGAGTCTGAGGACCTCTTCATTGTTCCTCGTAAAATCCGAGCGGACCTGCAGTCCCATTTTACAGTCGGGGACGTAGTGTAATCCGTCCTGATAAAAATTTATCGACCGTCGGACGGCATTCCGTGAAAACGGATCGCAACCAAGCTTGGATGGCAGTCGCCGAAGCTCCCTTCCCCCCTCCTCCTCTTTGCCCAGGCCCTGGGTCAGCGTCCTCTTCGTCGAAACAAAGATTAACCTAGGTTTATGATACACTCGTTACTCCGGCCGATTTTAGCGCTCGGAATTTCAGTACTGTGCGCGCCGCACAAGATGCCTCGTCAAAGGAATACGGGCCTGATTGGTCAGAGTGGCAGGTCTCTAGCTGCTCTATTGGCTAGAGCGGTCGCACATACTGTACAACGCGTGACGTCGAAGCCTAAGCATTGG
>JAQQRP010000598.1:0-10588 GCA_028454245.1 Halictus quadricinctus
CGATTCATTTTTAAGCGGACTACTTTGGAACTGGTTACCAAAAATCAATAAATGATTATATATACTAATCATTAGAGAAAGACATTTTTTCTGAGGATATAAATCACAATGAATTTGAAGATTGGAGCTTCCTTGAGAAATATTTTATCGTCGTTTTATTGAACTTTTAATACTAAGACTGCCCAAAAAGTGTTCAAAAGGAGATGATATCTTCTCTCATTATGCCACATGACGCAAAAAGATTTTTTTGAAAAAGCTAACTGTGGGTCTGAAAGTGGAGGCTTTAGAATTTAAAATGAGTCCAGAATGATTTTATGATACTTCGTTACAAATTTATAACAGTTTGAATAAAAAAAAATTTCGAAAAAATATTGAATGCTTCCATCATTTTGCACACCAGCATAGATAATATAGGGATAATATTGTTATTATTGATTAATGTGGTTACTACTATTATTTTCCGCCCCATCATAGTCACTTAAAATTCGGACACGAACGTAACTAACTTAATATCGAAAACTCAAAATGAACAGTTATCTGCCCTCTCTCGGAGCTCGATAATTTTGAACGAATAATTTACTTTCGCACTAACACCGATACTCAGCGGTAGGGTTTTTTATTTTTTATTTCGAAAGAAATTCTGCCATGGTGCGATCAGGCTGATCAGAGCGTAGGATAATTTAAGGCGTCATCAATCAACTGTGCTCAACGACAGCCACTCGCTCGTTCGAAATCGGTAATGAAAAAAAAATTATTATTCGAATATTTTATCAAAAGAATTGTTGTATCTCAATCTCAGTCCTTCTTTATTGATGCGACGTCACTTAATCAAGAAACAGAAAGTGAGTTAAGACAGACCTGTAATGTAATGAATAAATTGCGGACTTTTATGCAAAATACAATTTGTCTGCATTCATTACGAGATACAGGAGCTACACTTAATTATTTTAATAACTCGAAAATGATGCAACCGTATTTTTAAATCGTTGTAATCTTTTCACCGTTTTGAATTCGAGCTTACAAAGTTTTCGTCATAAATGCATCAAATCCGATGTCTAGAAATAACAAATTTTACGTATTTACGCGATTGCCCGAAACTTGATTTAGTGATAGGTTTAAGAAAGGTCAACAATGTTTCTTTCTGGAAACCAATTTTAATTTGAGCTTTTGTGTGTATATTAGTTTATAAAACTCGATGTTTGTATAAACATATAGGCACTTTCACAATAGCAGCAAAAATACTCTGATAAGCGAGGATGAAATTGACACGGCACTTTTCTGACGAACGAGGAAGTTAATAATTTAATTTCATTAATTATTGTAAACGGTTTTATAGGTCATTGGTATGGCTTTCAAACTGTTTAAAATATTTCATTATTTTATATGGAAATTAGGATTCTTTTTCAAATAATTATTTCAATTTGTCATTCAAACAGAGTTCACTGGTGGTTTAAACCCGCGCGAAATTTAAACTGCCTCTCAAACACCTCTCTACAAGTCTCAATAACAGGGACATATCCTAGCCGATTATTCCATAAGACTGTATGAAATTGAATGTAAAAAATGATTGAAAATCTAGAAAATATTGAAAACCATTAGTGAAATCAATCGAAGAAATTCGTGCACACTGCATTTGTTGCTAATTCGGTCTAAAAATGATTTTCGTACACTTGTCAGCCGGAAAGCACACGAGCAAGCATAAACGAATGATTTGTCGCGCTTGTGTATACCTCTTTGGCGAAAATTGGTAACGATAGCTGATAACTTCGTCTTTGGGACGGATAGACACACGATTCGTAGAAAGGTATAGTGGCAAACAGTGGAAGTAAACTGTTGGTTCCTGCAAAACGGCACTGGTATATATGTACTCAGTTCGTGTGACACGTGCCCAGACGGCTACAGACATTCACTCGTCTAAACCTGTGTTGGTACACTCTGATCCATAAATATCCGGAAATACAATGGCCCTATAAACCAAATGTTTAAACATTTCTATTGTTGAAACGGCAGCAAAAGCTACGGGACTATGGGAAACAATAGTATATTGGATAGAAGTGACTTAAACACGACGAAACAGATCCATGAGATAGATTTTATATTGCTTTACAACTTGTAGGATGCCTAACAGCAGAAATAAATTTATAATCGATTTTAACTGTCGTAAATTTGTCTTATAACTAGACTGTGAATTTTATACATTTGTGATAAAAATGAGCAGGTGTAATTTCAACTAACAAAAACATTAGAAACTGTTAAATATATTAAAGAAGAAAATAAATTTCTATTTCACTACAATTTGTTGCAATTCTGGTAGAAAATTTCAATTTTCAACCCTTACGTATTTTGTCATTTTTACGTCTTGATTCTAACCCTTCGTGGGTTAATGTTTAGTTAGGTTTACCGAGCAACGATATAAATTGTTCGTTGGAACGATTCGACACTATTCTAGAAAATATGATAATTAATTGTGCACCGGAGTGTACATGTGTCAGAGTAGACCTGTGAAACCTAGTTCTCCCCAATTGATCAGGGGGGCAGTTTAAAGTGACTTTTTCCGAAATTTGTTATGGAAAGGCGAATAACAGGTATGTGCCCGTTGGTAGGTCGATATGACTATTATACATAATCTGCCGAGACATTGACGGGATCGTTGGAGCTATTAAACTCATTTCGCTACGAAGGAAGTCTAATTGGTCCGTACTCGTGATTTTTACACCGGAGCTTAATTATGAGCACAGCGAAATCTAAACATTTACATTTAGCGCCAATATTTTCAGACTTACACGACACTTAAAGATAAATTCATTTTGTTTGCTGTTTCGAAGCTCGGGTTGACTGCCAACGAAAACTATATTGTTTCTCATTTTATGTGAAATTTTGTGTGAACAATTTCTTGTACATTTACTGTACACTGGCACACAAAATATACATTCGTCTTAATCAGATTTTTGATCGCGTTATGTATTATCTCATTTAGCTACGTGTTATTTGAAATAATTACCTAGTATTTAATTTGGGCAGATAAATAGTTCCATCTTAGGTTATTTGATTATTTGAAATAATTTTTCATTTGATTAAAATAATTCATTTAATTATTTCCCAAGATTAGACCTTTATAATTCCAATGATTTTAAAATCGATTATATAAAACTGTTCATTGGACCCGTAGTGATAGATTTAGTGTTAAGTTAGTAAACAGAATGACTGTATTTAGCAACAAAGTTCTTAAATAACCGTTGCTTTCCTGACTCGTTTTATTTGATCACATTCCAAAGTCTTTCGTTACAAATGCGCACCTGGTCTCAGGTCCATATACATATAGTGTACATTCGCTTGCCCGGAAAGTTGGTGTCGTTTCCGACGTGATGTCTTCATGGTCCTTTTTTCTACGAAATAAAGTTTTATTTCACTATATTCGCACGAAAGATTCTATGTCGGTTCTAAAACTTTTACTTCCTATTAGAAAGGTTTCTATTAGTAAAAGTTTTATATATAAAACTTATAAAATATAAAAGTTAAATCAATTAAAAAATATAAAGTTAGATATAAAGTGGCCTGTGTGGATTTTTATGTAAAATACACATTTTCTCAAGTCAATTGTGATGGAAAATTGTAACATCACCCATAGATGATCAAAAGTGACAGTGAAAAATTGATTCATCAATTTAGTCATAAAATTTATTTATTGACTCTGGAATTAATAAAATCGTTAATTTATAGTAATAAACTTTTTCGAGGCGATTTTTTACCGGTACATTATTAAGCAATAATGTTTTATGAGTTGTAATAAGATTCGACTCGTACATTTAAATGCAGAGCGTGCAAAGTACCACGTGGAATTGCTTCACGAATGTTTAGAAAGTGATGCTCGGCACGCGACTCTGTTTAATAGTGGAACGGGAATGATTCTTCCTGTGGGTAGCTTCGAATTATTCTGTATCAACAAGTTTAGATTCCGGTTTTGGTATTCCGGTTTTCGAGGCTGATTTTTCATCAATTTTTACGAATTTTTTTCGGAAGAATTGTTACACTTTTTTTATCAGGATTTTGCACACGCACTCGTCGGCGTTTGAAGTACATACGTGATTTTTTCAAGGTAAAAATAATAAAAATTACATGAGATATATATTTATTGAGTATGTTTTGAAAAACATGTGTTGATTGTTGTCATGAAAAAAAGTGGAAGTATACTAATCAGTATGAATGTGGCTATGGTTTGGACCGAAATTAATGAAAAATCTTGATTATTTACAAAATGGCGGCATTGTCAACTGAGATTACTGATTTTTAAAATATTTTCCGGCTTCAGCACGTTAAGAAAGAAAATGAGAAAAAGCGACGGATTTTAGAACTTATGGTTGGCGCGATAACAGGCTATATGTTGGAGATCCCGTAAAAAATTTCAGGTTAATTCGTCAACTGAAATTTGAGACACCTAAACGTCTGTGTAATTTTACGAATTCTTTTATGAATTTGAAAATTAAAAAAAAAATAAGCGATGTTTTGAAAACGAGAAACCAGAATACCCCCCATTATGGCAAGAACCAGTTATCGTGGGGTATAATCAAATTTCAAATTTCGGGGCACTAATTCGACAATTTTAATGGGGCGACATTAAAATGGCGTAACGTCACGTATGATTGGCACTGAGAAATAAATTCCCGTGCACGACTCGTCATCTTCTCCTGACGAGAGATGTATGAAATTTTATTTAACCCTTTTCCTTCGTTGTCCCGTCATTAATCACGCCAGAAGCCCTATACCAGGGGTACAATCAATGTTCCTTGAAATGACTAATTGCGGCCGCGGAGTGTACAACGAAAAAAATATTACAATTTCACTTTAATTACGCCGGGCACATCGTCATTACATTTTAATACGAAACAGAGGATTCTTAAGTTCACTCTGGATTACATTTCAATTTCGGCCTTATGTGTGCCACTTGGAGTGCGGATTTTATGCGTTTATGACGATACCTATAGGCGAAATTGAAAACTGTGCAAAATTATCGCACAACCTGTTCACAGAATTTAATATTATGTATCTGTTATGCATCTTGTTCACAATACAAAACAGGTACTGGAGCTAACCTTGCAACAAACCTGCAACTATGAACTTGAATTAGATTCTTATACATACATTGGAACCTGTTTGTTGCTATCATTTTACATTTTTGTGAGCTGCTAAACAATACATGAATTATTGAAGAATATTTCGTCACTTTACACAAAATTTATTATGCATAGTGTGTTAACTATTATGTCCAAAACACTAAATGTATGTAAAAATATTTTAATGTTCCTATTTATGTTATAGAATTCTAATATTTTTAATGCATAAAATATACTATCCTTTTAATACTTCGTGTATTAAAATTGATAATAATACTGTACCATATTCTTCACTTAAGCATCGAATTTAAATTGTTACAGAAATATGATTCATTGATATGACTACTAAATAATAAAACTACAGGAAACCTTTAAAATTTTGTACAGCAAGACTCATTTGACAACGAATGTTTAGACTGGTCCGAAAATATAAATGTTAAAAATCTTTAGTAAAGTATTTCTCTATCACTGTGTTCAAAGGTCACGAAAGAGAATGCTCACACAGTCTTGACCTAAGCCGAACGGAGCTACACGATCTTAGTCGTGGGACATACCCCGCGAGAAGCTCGAGCTGCCTCGGTCGCCGAATAGTGTATAGTGTAAACTAGCCCTACACGATCTATGTCACAGCACGGATCCGAGGATTGGACTGAGATCAAAACTTCACTGTATTCAAAGTATGACCTTTAAAGTCAGAATTGCCTTTGCTTGAATATTCTCTCATGTAACAATGCGTTTTACATTGAAGTACGTTCAAATAATTGATTTTCGGCATAGGTTACGATGTTTCCAGTTTACTGATATTCTCTGGAAAACTCGATTGCCAAGAAACGAAAGCTAAGACCTATCATTTCAATGTCAGTAGAATCTGAGACGTAATTGCGAGGGAAGGTGGATGCAATTGCGGTAAATGTAACAGAACAGTTTCAAAACACTTCCATGAACGCGAGCCGAGCGTTACATGAAAGGAGCCGTCGAAAATGGCATTCACGCGAACTGATTCCGACATCTGCGGACTATATTCTCGATATTAACTAATATGCTAACATTACACGCAGTTCGATCTGTAACAAATTCTTGGAAATTCCTGTTCCCCTTTTTTCGGCACAACTGCATTCGAAAAAAAAAACTCTTTCTCCATAATCGTTCGAACTTTCGTTGCTCCCGCGACCGGCGTGGATCTTCGACGTTGCGTCACTTCGCGCGCTCTATGTAATCTAGAGTTGCGAACAATATTTTCGCAACGATCCTGCCTAATTACCCGATAAAAGCCGCGAATGAAATCGCGCGCATAATAAGTTCGATACGCGGAGACGATAAATTGCGCAGCGAGGCCGAGCGTGGGCTTAAACGTCCCCTGTAATTTGTAACGGAATCTCGAAATCCTCGAAAACACGCGGTCCCGTACGTGTCACTCGTTAATTTCGCTGCGGGCACGGCCGCTTCACTTTCGCGGCCTATAAACCTCCGAGATTGAAATTCCACCGTACGAATCCCAACAGAGAACTTTCGAGCAAATTGCAATCATTAGTCTCCCCAAACTTCTTTGATTGTAATGAAATTATTGCTGGGGCCGCGGTGCGTCGCACAGCTGTGGATTTCGGCCAAATTCGCAGGAGGTACAGCCAAAGAAAACGAGAGAGAGAGAGAGAGAGAGAGAGAGAGAGAGGGAGAGAGTAGTCTCGAGTCGTCGTCCAATTGTGAAAGAAAGAAAATTAATGCGAATCGCCATCAACAGCGTGTAAATTTCAATTTCAATGATAATGAACCTGCCGTTATGTGAACTATTCGGTGCACAGAATTCGTTCCTTTGGTCGTTGTCACATATTTTGCAACGATAACTTGTTCTTACGTGTTTATAATTCCACAACCACCGGTTATTAACGAGTTATTTTCCTTTGTTGGAGTTTTGTGTTCGGCGATTTCGTCCTCTCAAGAATAATTCATGAGAAATTCCTAGATGTCGTTAACAGTTCTTTCTTTCTCGAATAAATTTCGTGTGTTTAGTTAATATGCGGCGTGTTGTAACACGAAATTACGAATCGCGCGCGGCTGCGACCTATTCCGTGTCGGTATTGTTTATTCTTGTCTGCGGAGATTATCTCGCTTTATTCGGAGACTGATATTATTTATGATTTTATCTGAATATTCTCATGGATTTCCAAGTCTTGCTCCATTTTCCTTGATATATTTTGCGACGTATTGTATAACGCATTGCGCGAAACTAATACGAGATTTCGAAAACGCGAGTAACCCTTAAACGAATCACGAATTAGTACGATGATTCGTAGTTAGTAGATCGTTATGCGAAATAAAAATTTTCTTCATGATTCGCGAGGAGTAAAAGTGGTACTCGTTTCTTTTCCAAATAATTTTACAAAATTGTTTTGTGTTTCTTCTATTAATTTTTATCTAAAAATCAGAAAAGTATGAATTCTGGTAACTGCGTCTAAAAATATTGAGATGGTCGGAGAAAAGTTACCGGAACAAATAAATAAATACTGAATAAATTGGACGATCGTTTCAAGATCAGATACGTATTTATTTCAGTAACTCGATAACACAACGATCTACGTAACAGGTACCTTAAAGCACAATCGTTTTTTGACCGACGCCATATTGTTTACATCGGTGAATCGTGGACTAGAAAGCCACTGAGTTTCTTTGGTGTGTAACTTCTCCCAAAAAAAAAGACAACGTCTGTAAGTAACGTGTAAATTGAAAACAGAAGGGACCTGCAGTTTTCATCACGCAATTTTCATTTCACGTGAACCACTGACCATCGGCAGCGGGTGAAAAAAGTGCTCGCACGTTTGTGTGCAGAAACCTTGCCACCGCCAATTACCGTCAATTCGATTATATAGAAAAAGGAAATTCCTGTATAGCTGCGTGCTTCCTGGTATAGAAAGTTCATGTATTCTCGATGTGCTAACACAGCATCACGGCCATGTACAACTATAATTTGCACGTGACGGGGTGACACTATTCATTTATAGCCTTCGCGTTTTTTTTTGGAAAAGTTGGCATTTGTGCGGGGAACAACCGAGCGTTGGTCAATGTTAACGCATAATTGTATCGTTTCACGCAGTTGCGTGAAATACGATAAAATTCAGGTGGCGAGTTTTTGTCGTAATTTATTCAGTATATCAAATTTAGCTAGGAGCTGCGGAACACTGTAAGTGTGAAAAGGAACTTTTAATAATAAATTAAGCCACGTCGTTCATGTGTGGGTAACACGATTTGAAAATGCGTTTTTATTACAAAGCATTTAGTGAACTATACTTTGTTAGCTTTTGTTAACTATAAATCTTGTCTTTTGCATTCGTTATGCTATTAAGTAAATTATTCTGATTTTATGTGATCCAAATATATGAAGAGCCCTAACTTCTGGCAACCCGTCTTCCAACGAGTATACAGGGTTGCCGAGTCGATCATCTACAGAATCCTGTACAAATGATTTTAATATGAACACATATACAACCTATATTTTCCTGTCCTTTCGTTTTTTTTTAAATTAAATTATAATTTCATCATTTTAATTTATTCTGATCTGAAGAAGCTAGAGCCATTTATCTACTGCAAAACACAAGCGACTAGTACGATCAATATTGAAGAGTTTAAAAATAAATATTTTTAGATTTTTAAATGTAGCTTTACGATCGTACAATCTGTGCCAGATTGAGAAAATACATATGTGTCCGCGTATACAATGGTTTCTTTGATCTGAATCTCTGCACTCCTTTCTAGGAAAATCATTAACCCCCTAAGTCTTGATGGTACTTTGCAGTGCCATTTGCCTTTAAACGCTGCTACGGACTAAACATGTTCAAAGCCCGACTAAGATTTACGATTACTACTTTTTAAAGACGCCATATTGAGGTATAAAAAGCAAAAGCTTTTTAAACGATTTGGAGTAACAAATAATTTCTGCCGCGTGTCAATATTTTAATTAGTTCATGCGAATCATTCGAATTTTACTATTGACTTCTGAATTTAATATAAAATGATTGTCAAAAGATTTTGAGAACAAGCAATAATTAAATTAACGTCCATAAGCTTTCTTCTCGCGAGAGAACAATAAACAATAAAAAAGAAAAAAGATAGAAGAAAATATGTTGTTTATAAATAGTTTCCTTCAATAAATAATATCTTCGAAATAGAAGCGTTTATGTACAAAAGTGCTAACACATTCGTGTATAGTGCTACTTGATTGCGTAAATGTAGAGTGAATGAGAAGAACATAAAATAGTATTTACTACTTTTCTGCAATAAGTAGTACTCGGAAACATTGCTGAGATGTAAAAAGTAATTTCTATCAAACAGTTTCTACAGTCGATACTTCCGTAATTGTCCGAGTGTCCTTTCGGTCGCCTTATCAACCGAGTTATTCCTTGTTACCCGTTTTCTCTCGTCTTCTGTCTTCTGTTGGCTAGTCTCGCCCTTCCTACTGCCGTCTCTGTTCGTTTTTATAACTTCTTTCGTGTAGTCTTATTCTACCTGACAGGGGAGGCAAAACCGTGCTCGTTAGCTCATACACCTGTGTTCACCTGGCCGAGTACGAATTTTTCATACGGAGACCCTTCTCGGGTGCCGAGCTCATCGAAAAAGAACAAGACGAAAATGTTCTCGTGCCTCGTGTCACCGAATGTATTCGACGTCATAGATTATTCATCTGGTTAATAACTTATACGTGGGTGTTACATTTCATTTAAATTGTTGCAGTCCACTCATCAAGATACACTTTTTATCCTAAAGATGTAATAATTAATCTGTTGATTTACTGCCGTTTTATTATGAAATAAATTTTGTAGATTTTATTATCTGTAAGCAGAAATCTTCCAGAGAAAAATCTGAAGTTTATGATATTACAGTAGCGATAAAATTTATCAACAAGTAGTTGAGAAACAATAGTTCATTCTTTCCAGACCGAAAACCAATTGCTTTCGATGACTTGCTCATTACTAGATCGATTATCGTCGCGAAACTATTAAAAATCCTATGAGTTTATTTTCACAATTTTCTTTCACTGTACATAATAAAACAAAATAACGGCGTAAAAAATTCGAGAAATAGACTTTACAAAAGTGATTCACTCCGACACAATATTTCCAAATATTTGCTTCGATAAATACTTATTTTGTTTAATATGTCGCGGACCTATTACAAATGCTGTAAGTTTATTTTCACAATTTCCTTTCACTGTACATAATAGAATAAAATAACGGCGTAAAAATTCGAGAAATAGACTTTACAAAAGTGATTCACTCCGACACAATATTTCCAAATATTTGCTTCGATAAATATTTATTTTGTTTAATATGTCGCGGACCTATTACAAATGCTGTAAGTTTATTTTCACAATTTTCTTTCACTGTACATAATAGAAAAAATAACGGCGTAAAAATTCGAAAAATAGACTTTACAAAAGTGATTCACTCCGACACAATATTTCCAAATATTTGCTTCGATAAATACTT
>JAQQRP010000599.1:0-10575 GCA_028454245.1 Halictus quadricinctus
GGGGATAGTTCTGGGACTTTTGTCGGCTAGATATTTGGAACATATATCGAGAACTGTATTTCTTTTCCACGATTGTATCGTATCTAGCTTCACAACTGGGGGAGGCGTTTTCGAAAACACATTGTACTTAAACATTCATACCTTCATCAAGCTTGCTCTGGTCAATTTGAAGACGTCGTATTTTAACAACGATCCTCACACGCATCGAAACAACATAATAACGACACAATCTTTAACGCTAACACTTTAACGACCGCTCACACAACATGTGTGTGATAGCCGGAACAAGCGTAGACGTGTGGTCGTTAAAGTGTTAATAATAATAATAATCGAATTATATAGGTGCGTACTAAAGTATTTTTCATCCGAATAAGACTATGCAGTTGTTTCATGAAAGTCACAGATACCAAAATACTTTGTATTTATAATGGTTCCAAATGGTATAGTACCGTGATTTCCCTTACTTATAATCTGGACGAATAAGAGAGTACAGAAGCGCTTTACTATTCCTCAGGTATAGCGTAATCTGAAGAGTTGGAAACGTGAAATTGCTACGATGGTACAACATTTGCGAGCAAAAGGGATATCTAGGGAAAAGAGATATCAGCGTATCGTTATTACGCGCAGAAGATTCTGCCGACTAGTGCGGCGGTTCCTTAATATCAAGTTTTATCATAAGTATCCGAGTATTTTCTCATTTTGCTTGCAAGTTTGCTTTACTTATTTCACATCTATTGTACAGGGCGTTTCAAAATTATATGTCGCGGCCACTATAGCGCGATTCTACAGCTCTGGATAGGTGGAGAGCTGTTTAAGAAAATGGACGGCAAAATTCACCTTGACCCTTTTTTTCAAGGTCAAACCTTTTATTATTGCATCCTATAGTACTCATCAGGAAGAACAAAAGTCTCAAAGGAACTATAGGTCTCGAGTCAACCGTTCCTTTAAAAAAACAACTTGAAAGTTTCGTAAACTATTTTATTCCATTTGTCTACAGGGTGTCCCAAAATGGTATAAACGTGGAGGGGAACATGAGAAAATAAGTCGAACATATATAATAAATTTTTTTCATTTAAAGTAGGTACAGAGACAAGAGCATGTATTGTTTTAGTAATATTATTTCCTATATTTTATTTCTTAAATTATAGTTACGTAGAATACTACTTTCTGTTTTTTATTTGCATCATTTCCATATTAATTTGTCGTCGCGTGATTTGCCAGTTTGTTACTGTTAACTTCAAACCATTATCTTCAAAGCGTTGGAAGCTGAACCACTTTAAATTCCAAATCAGATCTTTATGCACGACAGCGCGCGCTACATTCAGTATCTCGAACGTTATAATTAATTAAGACTCGTTGGTAGTTATCCGAGTCTTGATCACCTTGCGAGAGTTTGTTATTCAGATTGAAGAAGAAGTTCGGCTTGCAACGCATCGAAAATATTGAATGTTCGAAATTAAGAGTAACAGGCTGGTTTACTATGGAGATTGTAACAGTAAAAAAAAATCGTACAATAATTTTTAAGAGTTTGTTGCAAAGAAGAGGTTTTAATCTTGAAATCTGTGGTGAGATTCAACCACGAAAAATATTTTCCGATGTTTTTGCAAAGTTTTCAATTTATTGCATTTTTCGTTTTTACAAATTCAATTTCCCACCTATCAAATTATTTAAAATATGTTTCTGTACTATTGTTTTTTAGGAAATTACCACGGATTAAATATAGTAGATAATTTTCCAGAATCAAAAATTTAGTGTTCAAATAATTTATGATAAAAATTCTTGTTTTATTGTACCCGTAATAATAACAGAATAGTGTAAACTGTTTACTCATATTTTATGATTATATAATTATGTAATAATAACTCATTATTTATTGACTTCGAGCTTTTCAAATGACACTGTATATTTTTTTGTTGCTACATTGTAGTCCTTGAAAAGACGAATTCAACGACCTATAACAAAGCACCTTCAATTGACCTTGAACCTCAATACGAAACATTGAAAATAAGTAATGCAGTTACATACTCTCCACATCTTTTCGCTTTGTTTTGAGGATGAAGGTCAATGGAAGCGTATACGTGGTTGAATTTGTCTTTTTAAGAACGATAATGTAGCAATAAAAAATATACGTTGGCATTTGAAAAGCTCGAGGTCACCTTGATATCTCAGACAATATAACGCCTTAAACAATCGAACTGTGTTTTTCTAATGAGCCCTCTCGGCTACAATAAATTTAATTTCAAACATTTTTTGATAAAGTCAATAAATAATGAGTTATTTCAGGTGGTAATTTTTACTGACTCATCCTGTATATGTATGTGATGAAAATTTCATTATTATTATAATTATGGATATAATAAAACATAATTTCTGTATGATAAATTCTGTATTAGAATAAAATGATGCTTATCAGATATTTGGAGATTCTTTAAAAAAAAATTATTTTACGGGAGTCCTATAGAATGAATTTTTGTTGGTGATTCTATTTTGAAAGAAATCAATTTCGAAAGCAATCTACGGAATTTAATGGTCGAGTAAATTAGTAGTTGCTAATTAGGACTGCAAGTGTACTCTGTAAAATTGATTTTTTCTCCTCGTTTTATACATATACTTTTGAACTGCGTCCGCGATGTCTGATGTAACACGACCAGAAAAACAGGTTGTTATAAAATGAAATACTGCCCCGTTAAAGTCACCGGGTTATGTCGGTCAACTTTTGCAAGTGTTTATATTCCGAAAATAAACATACAATTAAGGAAAACATTAATCTTGAGCTACCTGACAAGACAAACTTTAAATCATAAAATCTGCATGCTACGAATATTTACTGCGTCACAGCCTACTCTAGTACTAGCCATTCTGAACAACGTGGCAACGCCGTTTGCGGATGGATCGAGAGTCCTATTTTCAATAATGAGAATCTTATATTTGGAATTACGATTAACGTTTTTTTCATAGCAATTGATCTTAAAATACATGATTCTTTATTAATCATATATAAACAATATATAAATATTATAACTGTGATAAGTAGAAGTGATATTAAAATATATCAATATTTATAAATGAGATATTTAAAAGCAATTTTATAGTCAAAACTGACTACTGATTTAATTTCCAAAATAAGTGGAAAATGTCCAAGAAAATTGATGAGTTATTGATAATGTTCCACTTTCTTTCAATGTTTAAACATGTTTACAATGTCAAATGAAAATACGTACATTATTGTGTTTGAGAGAGCTTACAGAATCGTTCTACGAAAGCTGTTGTATAGCTGTTAAAGTAGAAAATTCTTGATCTTGAAAATTTGTACCATTTTTTCAAAATTAAATTTTTTTAAACTCAAAAATGCTTAAGGTGAGAGGAAAACGATTTTGGAATTGGTATTCAGCGTATTAAAAATAAGAATGACCCACAACGACACATGTGATTGGTGTTGGTCAGTATTAATTAATTTCTAGCACAAATAGAATATCATGGGAACGAAATGTGGATTCGTTCTATTTCAGGAAGGAAACATCGACAACGATGCAGCAATTTCAAGGGGTGAGGTTGTTTAGTAAGCTCTGACCTCCTACTTCCAATTATGTGCCGTTATTTTCCACGAAACTGGGCACTGTCTGACGCTTTTATTCTGTAAGTAAGGATACCGTGATTAATGGACATTTGCATTTAATGACTTTTTCGTTTATGAGGTATTTCGAATTAAATAAGTTAGAGAACAATCAGAATGAAGTATACTCTAGTCGTTTTATTAACTTGTACTTTCGAGTTAAAATCAATTTTGTGAGGCAATCCGCCTACCCATGGACTGGACAAATTAATTACATTCGGATTTGATGGTTTTTTAACATGAAAGTTGATTAACTGTCGCTCCTGAGCGTAATGTTCATAGTGTGGCAGAAATATTTACCTATTTATCAGAAATAGCTATTAATTTTGTGCTCCTTCGAGATACGTTCTGGTTAAAAGGGGAACCATATTTCAAATATATTTAGCCAGTATCCAATAATCGATATTTAACCTATAGTAATTTCGTAAAAATCAAGTGTACGAAAAAAAATTTTGACTCTTTTAAAGCTTGAAGCTTTTCTCTTCGAAAAACATTGTTCATTTCCTGCTAAGATATTTAAGGGCGGGGCTGAAAGAATTATAAAAAAATTTTTTAAAAATGCTATAAATTGAAACCTTTGCAAAAACTTGCATTTTCGAGGAAAATCATCTCTTCAGTTTTCGACCGGTTACGTAATGTAAAACTATCTTTAACAAAAATGAATGATAGTCTATTAAAACAGAATAGTTAAGTAAACTTCAACTTGGCAAACCAAAATTTTAAACTTTTTTTATGTATATATATACTTATAGATTTTGACGACAAAATGCCAAAAATCGAAGTTTTAATATTAGGAATTCACTGGTTCAAAAGTTATACATTTAAAATTGAGCGATTTTAACACGTTAATCGCGGAGCTGGTATCTATGTGTTGGACTTTCCGTTCATGCTACGAGTAACCCTAAGTTTGTGTCTCCACCGTTGTGTCGGTAAGCTTTGAAATTAAAGCTTAGTTTTTAAAGCTCAAATTTAAATTTAAATCTTTCGACATCGTATGATCCATCAAATGCTTCGAATTAACAAATTCATTAAATATAACTTTTATAATACATTTCACTTATTCTGTATCTTTGGATGGTAGAGTATTTTTGTGGACAAATAAAAGGCATTCAATTATGTTCGTAAGTGAATTTATCCAATATTAAGAATGAATTTTCGTATTCAATAAAATACATACACATACATGTACATTCGCAGTATACGTACCGATCAGGATTTTCTTCGTTCAAACTACTCCTTCGTAAACACAGTATCTAGTATATCTAGTATATCTATTGTTTTAATACAAACTCATAAAATTACTACAATAAATAAGATAACTGATTTTCTAAATAATACGATTTAAAATAAAATATTTATTAAGTTTTCTTAAATATACTATTTATTACATTATTTCAAATAATATTTGAAATAATATTTTAATATTTTACCAAGGATTGAACACACACGAGGCTCTGTGTTAAATTGTTCGACAAACTGCAAGTCATCTGTTGATTGCCGCTTGATAAGTATGCACAGCGTAATTTTTTACTACTCGACAACTGCCTCATAGGAAATTGTAAGTGGCGTTCAATTTCATGAAAGCAGTATAGGACAGGAAATCGAAGGGGCATTAAGCCTAATGTAGTGCCAATCAAAAGTGACGGTTTATTTATAATTGATTTACATATATAGAATCAGAAGTAACAGTGTTATCACAAAAAATCCATCACATGCAGGTTAATGCAACATGCAGAATGTCTCTGAGCTATAATTTGGTGTTGTTGCATAATATTTTTTATATCAATTACAAGATTTAATGGTGCGCATTTGTTAGAAAAATATTGCAAAATAATATACTCTTTTGTATAGATAATGAACAAATATGTTCATATCTCAGAAACGGTTGACCTTTTAACCTATGTTTATTACGACTTTTTTACTCAGCACTGTGTGTTCTATATAACATATAAATATTGAATGGTTTTTGTTTTAACACCTTGTATAAATGCTACACTCGATATATTCACTATATTCACTCAGACACAATATTTCTCACCTAGGTGGCGATCCTAACGTATACAGTGTTTACTCTATATATGTCCCCAATGCCTAGCCGATAAAAGTCCCAGAACTATCCCCACTGCTACAGGGACCCCGTGAGGCATGAACCGAGGTCTCTAGAGCTTCACTGTCCTTTTCTACGTTCGGTGTGGATCAAAGAATAGTATCTGCTGGCCGATATATGTCTCTGGCTAGACTCATGTTTTGGTTATATCGAGTAAACACTGTATAACCCCAGCGCTGCCAACTCTCACACGTCACACTCACTCTACACTCTGTTCAAACTCATTCATACCAAGCTCAACCGATACAAACAACCTAACACCTATATTAATCATACTTATTTTTAAAGCATAATGAACATTAAAAAAGAGATATATAACATATATATTAACTGATTTTAATGAAAAATGGAATATTTGTTTTTTAATATTAATATGCTTTAAAAATAAGTGTAATTAATGTATGCACAGTAATTGGTTTACCCACAGTAATTGGGTCCCTTATCCTACGTATGGGAAAGGAGAAACATTGTACTTAAATAAATATACAAAGCCGTCTAAATACGCTGAATGTATTAAAAAAAAAAACGAGATAAGATTTATTTGAAAGGCTTAATTCAATACTTTTGTACGGTATACTTAATGTTGCAGTTATATTTACGTTTTTCAAACTCATTGTAGAAATCGCAGATGCGGGAGCTAAACCTGTTTTAACTGCTTTGAAGCAAACCTTTAACAGGAAATTCGACGTTTAACTAATTGGTAACACCTGCCGACAGCTGCCACACGCTTATCTTTCTTCTATCGCCTACATAGCATAGTAGTTTTTCAGTTGTTATGACGATAATACGTTGTAAATATGCTTAGCTTTCTGTTATTGAAGAGTTTAATCGATTTATCGCAAGAGTAGTACAAGGTTAATATTACGTTACGTATATGTGGATGTACAAAAAATTCTCAATAATTGAAGTCAAATTGGTTTTGATACATGTTTGCCCGATATTATATGTGCGAACATAATTTGTACATACGCAGTAATGTACATGCTATGCTACATAAAGTGACTTTTCCAAATAGACAAAAATTAGATTAATAACGATACACGTTATAAGCTCAGCTCTAATTACAGAGTTTGCTGCACGTATGTTATACGCAATCATATAGCTATTACATTTCCTCGATACTATAATTTTTAGTACACGAAGTTACCCAACCGCGTAATTTCCCGATAATTTCCAGCTCGGTGTCTGACACATTGATTAATAGCCCTGAAGAATATTAAAAATATTACAATCTGTCAAAGTATCTACGTATATGTACACGTTTAATGTTTTAAAATATATAGCATTACATTAAATTTTATAACTGATTTCACTCCTGAAATGAATAAAGGTTAGCCGGATAAGGAGATCAAAAGTGCCTCAAAACCAAATTGATAGTTTATCCAAAGAAAATGCTTTGTGTCAATTTTCGATCCTACATGTCGACATATGCGGTAGTAATGGGGTGACAAAAAAATCAGGTTTTTCCGTAATTTCTGTTATCCTCTTCAATTGAAAATTCTAAAAAAATCAGGCATATTTGAGTTATTAGAATGCATATGTATGAATTTTTTCAGAATTTTTTGCTTCGGAACCGAATTTTAAAAAATAAAAGCATTTTGAAATGCCGATTTCTTGTAGAAGTTATGAGATACTAAGTTTATACTTTTGCAGTTTTAACACCTTATGATTGTTAACATATAATTTTTGTTATGATTGTTAACATATAATTTTTTCAGATTTTCAAAGTGGGGGCAGAACAGCTGGTTTTAACTACACCTGTGGTATTATAATTTGAGTATCATTAGAATGTTCTTAATGAAATGTTATTAATAGAATTATTAAGGGTCAGATTATACTAGACAGGTCAGATGCCGACAGAATTTGTTTACCCCGTTTTTGTATTCAGCGTTTATAGACCCTCAGCGTCTTACCTGCCCAATCTAATCGGACCCTAAAGGTCATAGAGTATTTACAGTCTAAACCCAAATAATTTTACGAACATGTTAAACAATGAAAATGTTTGTTTATACAGGGTGTCTCGCGTAAGTGCGACTTCCAGAATATTTTCTTTAATTTTGATGAATTGAACAATTTTTTGTGTAATTTGAGTGGTGTCAAGTAGTCAGTATCCAACAGAGGTTTCTTTTTAAGTCATTCTTAAGTTTTTTTAAGTTTCTAAGAGGGTAAGTTTAAAAAATTTTGAAGTTCAAGGTCATTTGAAGATCATATCATGGTACATATTAGCAACACGAAAATATATGTGGTTATTTAAAGAAAACATGGATGCCCTTGAAAACTACGAGAAAAAACAACCTCTGTGGGATATATGTACATACATATTATTCCCGGGCACGTTTCTCCTATCCGATATATGACCTTCGCCAGAATCCGTGTTGGTGACAATTCCAGAGAATTCATTGTACTGACCGCTCGATACCATTGAAATTACACGTCAAAAATTGTTTACTTTGTCAAAATTCAAGAAGATTCTGGGCGTCACACTTACGTCAGGCGTGTTTCGTTCATAGATTATGTGACCGATTTCTCTTCCAATGCTTTTGCCATAATATCTTTTTCCTCCTGGGATAGGACGTTCTCATCTAGGAAACCAACCACGTTCAATGCATGCTTCTCTAATAATCGTTTTTTCTCTTCCGTAACACGCCGGAGATCGACCATCTTCAACATATATTCTTTCCCAGCTTCTTCCTCGACTTTAGCGATTTCGGCCTCTCGAACCTTGCGACGTTCCTCGATCATTCGAGTCAAATCGTCCCGATACTGTAACTGCATTCTTCGTTTCGCCAGCGCGGTGAGTTTAGCAGTTTTCTCATCCTCCATAATCATCCTCATGATTTCTTCTGCGAATGCCCGATCTTGCTCGACAAAGCGCAGTTTACACTGTTCCGTGAAAACGATCTGTTCCTCCAAATTGGCCACCAAATCGTCCCTAATCTTCTCTCTTCTAACGATCTCTTCCTTTTCTTTGATCAACAGTTCACGTTTCATGTCTTCCGCCATTATCTCGCCGACCAACGCCATTCTCTTTTCCCTCTCGGTGCTCGCGCTCGTCAATATTTTTGCTATTTCGCGCATTACCCGCTCCCTGTTCCGTATCTGTTCCACGCGAAGCTGTTTCGCCTCTTTCTTTCGTCGATCGAGTTCTTGCAAATATTCCTCGTCCTCCGCGAGTTTCTTCGTTTCGACCTCCATCTCCTCCTGGTCACGGATCCGTTTCATTTCCTGCAGGATAAAACGTTCTCGTCTCGCGCTCTCCGCCAGTTCTTTCTTCCGTCGTATCCCAGTGAATTTTTCCGACTGCTCGTTTATTCGGTCAACTTCCGTTAAAATTTCCCTCTCTCTGCGCGCCTCCTCCAGCATCGCGCCTCTCTCTTCCTGTTTCCTCGTTATCTGCTCCGTCAGTTGCCGCCTGTAATCGTCCGATTTACGAAGACTCTCGAATTTTCGACAAAGATCCGCCTCCGAGGCCGTTTGCTCCTCCAGCAGCATCATTTTCGCCGCTTGCTGTTCCCGCATTTTCGCGATGTATCGCTCCGTCTCCTTTTCCGCCAGCTGCACCCGCAACTCCTTCGCGACGTACGCTCGCCGCAATTCAGCTTCGAGTTTAGCCACCTCGTCGCAACACTCTCGATTTCGACTGCTTCGCCTCAAGTTCGCTATGCAATCTTTCATCTCGGTAAACCCCGCCGCTGTTTCTTTGCTTTTCCACGGTTCGTCCATTGTCGAATTTACCAGTGATGATACTTTTGAAATGTCGGAAATAAACGCGTTCTTTCTGGAGAAATTATGATCCTCGAGAGTGGGAAATAGTAGAAAATTTCAGAAACTACTCTGTATAGGTATTTTATAGTTTTTGTTCGTTCATCGATGTGTTAAAATACTGAATATAAATATGTACAACTTTTGGTGTAGTTGATGTATCAGTGTCTTTGTAGTCGAATCAAAATTATTTAGTGTATTGTTCCGCTAATCGTATTGGTCTCCGACATTCTTCGCTCCCAGTCATGTTATGATACGTACGGTGACCGATTAAAGCGCAGATCTATTTGATATTGCGCAATTTTCTGGTTAACCTGGTGGAGTACGTGAGAGGTAGCCGACTCTGTAACAAAAAATTGTTCACGCTACGCAATGCGAACGGTCGAATAATGCATTTGCGTTTCGCACGTTGCACGAGTAACCTGGGTACTTCGCGTAAAATTAATGTTAGATTAACGGTACCGCTCAATTCGGTTTTCCTTGCGGAACTTTATTATCCTTTGAGAATGTTCGCACGGTAAATCGGACCATGAGTTTCTGCATGCAAATACAGACGTAAAATCGTATGAAATTGTGGTAATTAAGAATGCGACAGTTGCCGCTAGATGTGTTCCGTTTCATTGTTCGCCGCGTTGACTTTCAATTCAGCCACAGTAAGAACTCTACGTGCATAATATTTGGCGAAATAAATGTTTCAAATACCATTTAGATCTCTGATTCTGTTCGACACGCATAAAATAATATTTTAAATAGTTTCGGCACATAGAATATTTTCATATTAACAATCTGAACCATGAAATAAAATATTCTCATTTTAGCAATCTGACCAACAGAATAAAATATCTCTTTTTAATAATTTAACACGAAAGAAAATATTTTCATTTCAACAATCTGAACCACAAAATAAAATATTTCCATTTCAGCAATTTAAATCACAAAATAAAATATCGTGTTTTAATAATCTGACGTAAAATAAAATATTTTATTTTAACAATGTGACATAAAACAAAATATTTTATTTTAATAATCTGAAACCTAAAACAAAATATTTTATTTCACTAATCTAAAACCTAAAACAAGATATTTTATTTTA
>JAQQRP010000060.1:0-14627 GCA_028454245.1 Halictus quadricinctus
TCACCTCAACCAACTTCTCGGCGCCCTTACCAGTGGCGTACCGTATAGTAGCCACTGTCTTGCACAACTCCTCTAGTGTTATGCCAGTGCACTCGGAGATTGCGACCAGCGTATTACAGGCCACCAACTTAGTGTTTCCGAGTGAGGTTAGAAGTTCTCCTGATCCTCTTTGTCCTGCTCTAACCCATACTTCTCCATCGTCATCAGTAACAATTGCATAAGCCATCTCCATACAAGCGCTAATGATAGCCTGTCCCAGGTGCCCTGGGTAGAATTTGCAAAGCCAGACCGCTTCCAGCAATCTTTCCTCCACAGTCACAGAGGTGTCCCATCCGCTGTAATCCAAACAAGCACCTGCTACTCCACCGTCTACGGTGTCTTCTTCGATCGCTCTATACCAAACGTCGTATTTATGTTCTGTCTCGGGTCGTATATCTCTCCGTTCTTCAGGCAAGTATTTGTCCCACAATGCTCGGAGAACATTACCTTGCCGCATAACCGGCGTTCCGTTTATCGTCCCTTTGTACACCTTACGTTTATTCGCTCTTGATATTAAATCTCCTAGTAAAACGTAATGCGACAGCCGTATTTGCGCGTCCGCGAACTGAATGAATCGATGCCCTTGCTCATTAAAACTCTCCAATTCTTCCTGCGACACACCTTTTTGATTATGAAGTTTTCCACCCTCAGAGTTCTTCTTCTTCTTGGGTTCGTTCTTCGGTCTACAAGTGAAGTATGTTCCGCCGTCCTTCTGCCTAAGCCAATTATCTATTTGGCGAAGTGAAACTTCATACCAGTCTTCGTTCTGTGTAAGGTAGTCTCTCATTGTATGTCCGGGGTCCAAAATACCTGTGGCGCCCTGGTTGTTCAAAGCTACCAACACCTCATCTTTGGTAAGGAGCTTACATTGGCCGTAAAGGCTCCTACCATACTCCGAGTCAGTCAGCTCAAACGCATTCACTAACTTCGCGAAGCTAGCTTGATCCATGTGCCCAGGATCAACGTCTAATCGTTTCTTTTGGCTCATCTCTTTCCACTTATCAGTGCCTTGAGTATGACAGAATGTGCTGTTGGTGAGATTTAGACCAAAAACATGCCGCATGAACCCGCTTATCAGGCCATTCTCTATGTTCTTATGAGCATGGCTTGTTCTCTTCCGAGCAATAGCACCAACAGGAGTTACGTTGTCAAACTTTATTTTTGCGGAGTTCAACCACTTATGCCCTCTATTTTTAACCAATATTTTAAAATTCTTAAGCCTATCTTCCCAGTTAGGATTCCAATGACACTCTTTACCCCCCCACCATTATGGAAATTGAAGGGGGATAATTGCTAACAGAGTCGTACACCTTTACAGTTCCGGATCTCTTTATCGGCGAATACCAATCATACCTTTGTATTGGCTTCATGCCCCTGCCTTTATACATCAACACTTTTGACGCAGCTAAATAACTGTCATAAGTGGCGTCCGTCACCAAATTGATCAAATGCTGGGCTCTCGCCCCATTGCAAGTCCTGTCCTCCGAGTATCCTCTTGCAAATATGTAGAACTCTGGAGACCCGTGTCCTGATGTTCCCAATTTTATGGCTTTAATCTCTCTGAATTTCCTTGTTAGGCCATGCACAACCTCAAAGCAGCCGTCCCAGACCCCATTCACCTTGAAACAAGGGCGTCCTCCCTTGTTCAAGCTTTTCAACAAGTCAATAGCTGCATCCAAGAAGGTTGTCCCTTCCAAGGGTTGCAACCAGAATTGTCTGTTTACCTTTAGGCTAGAGCTAAACTCACCGGCATCTAGCACGAGCATATCCAACCCGCCGCATGACTCAGCTATGCGTTTCAATCTCAATCTACATCTCAGGTCTTTTATGTTGCCTCTGTCTACGTGATCAACCGATGTTGCTATTATAGGGCGCAAATTGCTTACTAGAGTGGTAATTCGGGGATCTATGACTCGATGCCCCTTCTCATATAGAGTGCTCATTATGTATTGCCGTGGCTTCCCAGCACTTAACTTCATGGCGAGGAATTCAACAAATCCCCCGTATCCGCTTGTAGGGTCCAAGTAAACACGATTATCTTCTCAGAAATCCGGATCGGCTTCCCAAAGCTGCTGCATCTTCATGCCACCTCTCGAAACATAGCTCCTGTACTCTTCTGAGCTTCTCTTCGGCAATTCTATCCTCCCAGAATTCTTAATCCTCTCCCACTCGGTCATAGGTATCTTCGAGCCCAAGTTGTTTACCCTGGCACTCTGTCGCTCAATGTCCCTGAGTCTAATGTCCGTGTGGTACACTCTGGATTTGTCTATGTTCTTTAACCAAGACCACCTCGGCCTTTGCCTCATTATGGGTCTGTCCCATCCGATTATGACGTTATGAGGAGACTCTAAGCTGTCGAAGTAGATCTCATCCTCGTCGTATTCCCGATCGAGTGGGAGAGATGCGTCACTCATCTCTTGCAACGCATTTTTTGATGATGGATTGCAACGTGACCGGCTTAGTCATCCAAAGCGACTTGAACTTTTCATAAGCTTCTTCGAATATTGTCCTGGCGTGCTGCACTTCTTGACTCTCCATGGCGGATCTCACTGAATCCACGAACCCCTTCGTCAATTGTTCCGGTCCAGGCACAACGTACCCACTAGTTTCAACTTTCCTTCCTGTCTCGGTGTTCCATCTTGCGAGTAATGTATTGAGCCTAGATACCAAATCTTCACTTGCCTGACTGCCCCTTCCAAGGTACATGCTCCATTTAGTCGGCGTGTCTTTCTTTTCTTTAATGTCATACCGATGATTAGCGCAATTGTATATTTTCAGCATGGCATCATCAGTGTTTATGTACACCAAGCAGCTGCAGTGACCTCCTATCGTTGCAGCCCAGTCCTGCCCTCTATTCTTGTATACCACCGTAGCTGACAGCCAATAGGCCGCAACCAACCATTGGTTCTTATAATTAGTGGTGTTATCCATTGTGATTTCCACCGCCACTCCCTCGATTAAATTGTCCACCTCTGATCTCGTGCCTTCAACCTCCCTAGAAAGAACCACGCTCTTATTGTACTCAACGGACAGCATCGTCCGTCTACTCGATCCTTTCATGTCTTCGTCTAATCCACCTGGAATTTTCCTCCATTGTGTTTAACTTCTGGCGTATATCTGCAGTGGCAAGTCCAACCCGGCCGCCGGGACGTTGGTCTCTTTTACAGACACTCCGGCTTCGTAAGAGGCGAACACGTAATATAAAAGCACTCTCCATTCTCCTAACGTTAATTCCTTTGGGCATCTCATCCATTCTTCAGGCACCGCACCCGCTGTGAATTTCGTAGTCAGTATCTCTCTTGTAAAGCTCTGCGTTATATTTGAATACAAATTGACTGCACCAAGCAATATGGTCGTGCGGAGGGCTTGCCACTCTAATGTAATATTGTACCGCTTGAGGTCTATCCTTGAGTCTAACTCCATATAGGAGCCACTTAGGTTCGTGGAATCTTTCAAATCAACAACCTCACGTATCACCGGGTGAACCGACTTGAGGCTCATCAACGTACTCCTCACGAGTCCGCTGGAGATCTTATATCCGACTACAACGACACCTGTTACCTGGCCTTTTGGATAACACACTATCAGTATTCCAAATGTTGACATGCCCGCCATTACATCGACCCAGGATACGCTCGCCCTGTCTGTATAACTCATCTCCATGTGAATGACATACCCGTTCCTTTTCATTGAGATGGTGCCAGCGTCATTTGATGAATCCAGCGTAAAATGGCCCAAAATAGATCGAAGCTCTGATGACCCTATTTTAGTGATAACAAATGGGATGTTTGCTGTTCCCTCCCATATGAAAGAGACTCCTTGGCCTGTGTTCTTCAGGTAATTTCTATAAGCGAGAGGCGGCATAGCACCGCTCGTGACCTTATCACCAATCTTGATAGATAAGTGAAGCCTCTCTATCAGAGTCAGCCCCCCTCTCTCTAGCCACTGTTTCTTCATCCAGCTCCCAACTTCCTCAGGCTCTGGTCTCATGCCAGAGAAGGCCTCACCCAGAGTCACCGAATCGATCTCGTCTGTGGTTTCAGGTCGCATCCAACTGGGCAAGTTTTGCAGTATGCCCTCTCCAACCTGCCTACCAATCCATTTGATGCTCATTTTGAAAGAATACCCGATGGCTGCCACCAACCCTTTAAACATTCCTATTATCGTATCGCACATGTAGCTCCATCCTTTTTCAAGCACTTCTCGGACCTCAGGTTTGCTCATATAATAAACACTGCCGAACAATCCGGCCAATGCTGTCGGGATCGTGATAAGCAAATTCCCCAGCAAGCTGTGGGTGACCTCGGTCGAGTTCCGCCAACTTGCGATCCACTTAATGCCTTCCGTCACTATGGTTATTGCGATGGGGACGCCCGCGTATACATGGAACGCGTCCTTAAAATCTTCCCCGCTCAACCTTCCCGTCCTGGAGGCAGTGTTTAACCATGCGATCGCAACAGATATGGCAGATGCAGGAGAGGAAAAAACGGCGGCCGCACTTAAGGCCGTCAAGGCCATATCGTCGAAATCACCAAAATAATCTTCGACGTATGGATTCCGACCATCGGTCGACCTCGACGCCTTTACAGTCGTTCCTACCGAGTATTTAGCATATTCAAGCCCCTTCCTAATCGCGACTAGGGCAACGACAACCAGCGAGCCCACCGCCACAGTTGTAAAGTCCAGAGCCATGGCTGACACCGCAGCCGTGAATATCGGTCCCATCGTTTCAATTCCCAACCTACCAGTCTGGACTCGGACAAACGTTACATACAATTGCTTGACTATGTTTATGGCCAACCCGGCTCTCCCCAGGTTACTGCTTATGGGAGTGGCCTGGAGGACGACAGCGCACTCCGTCATCACAGCAGGCTTGACTGCCAGTAACGGGGGTATCACCATACTGCTCAAGACGATCCTACTCACTCCACCGAATATAAGTCTCCAAGCCTTGGCTGGGTACGACATGCTCCTTCCATACCTGTCGTACATGACACTCTGTCTGTTTACTATAGCCGATATAATGAATGCCAACAACTCACTTACGATGCATGTAATAGCTAGAGGCAACGGTATAAGCAACCCAACCCCAGCATTCAGTGCAATGAGCAAACTAGTCGATAGCACAGGGCCTAGCACTTCCTCTAAGCTCACGTACCACGTCCCTATAACAGCAGCACCGAACACGGTGCTCAGAGTTGGCACCAAACCTATGTGCCAGGCCGCAGGAACCAGGGAGAAAGCATAATGCAAATGATGCTCCACCATTGCAAGAATCCCAGCCGAATGAGTGTGTTCCTTCGGCACTCCAATGCTTCTCATCCAATCTATCGCAGCGCTTAGGTTATCAGACACGAACTTCATTGTGCTGGAGATCCCCTTTTGGGTGTCCTCAGGGGTGTTCGTTCCCCCTGCATAGAACTTGCACGCCGGAACCACCTGCTCCAACGACATCGCCGCCACTCTTACAACGGACCTTTCGCACTCGTTTTCCATCCACCAGTAAATCCCACTCAGGAGGGTGCAGGCTGCGGCAGCAACGATGAGCGCAGTGCAAACGCTTGAATCCTCTATTTCCTCGGATACGCTAGCGCCAGGCACCACCTCCACAGCCAGCATGGCTCTCAATTCCATGGACAGATCAGGTGGGAGTCTGATTTTCTCTCTATCGCAAAGCACGCCCATACGCGCCTCGACTAGGCTGTTGTCTCTTTCTACTTCCGTTGGTACAAGTAAGCAATAATCCTTGTACTGCTTGTAGAACTCTCTGTCCCCAGCGCCTGTGCCGGTCCTGCTTAGGTCTCTTTCCTTCATTGTCAGATCCACAAGCTCCTGGCTGATTATCGGAGTGAGGTATAAGTACATCAAATCCCCATTTATCCCAGACACCAGTCGAAGCTTGTCACCCATATTTCGATTCAAACTACAATTATGTAGGCTATCAATTTTGCGGATGGCGTCATTCCAAGCCGACAATTCGACAATGTTCTCGGGTAAAATCCAAGTAGCAGCATTTATATCTTTCAAGATAGCTTCTATGTAATAATGCTTAATCCCAAGAGCACTGTACATTCCTGTCGCCCTCAATCGAAGCATCGCTTCAGCTATGCTCCTAATGTCAACTCCATTGGAGGAATCCGGGCTCTGACCTTGAGGTGTTATGTACCAACCAGCATTGGTTCTCCCCGTTCTGCCTTTTCTCTGCTTCGAAGTGAAAATGTCAATCCTCCTCCTCTTTAGCTCACTCTTATATATTATACCAGCTCTATTGTAGAAGAGCTTTGT
This sequence comes from Halictus quadricinctus, assembly GCA_028454245.1. Taxonomy (NCBI): domain Eukaryota; kingdom Metazoa; phylum Arthropoda; class Insecta; order Hymenoptera; family Halictidae; genus Halictus; species Halictus quadricinctus. The sequence goes on from JAQQRP010000060.1 coordinate 6,325, forward strand.
CTCAGCCTTAATCTCTTCTAAAAAATCGACGACAGCTTTACAGCCAGGAATAGTGACGGACTGTCCCACTATGTCAGTGCAAAAAAGCCAAGCATCCTCTCTTATTGAAGAAAGGTCAATTGTAGCCCCTGCATGCACCGCTAAATACTGGCGACTCAAGCCATAGCTCTTCGAACAATGGCTCACCAACTTTTCGCAGTCAGCACGTGAAGATAGGAAGAACAATATCCTCCCCCTGCTTATTACATCCATGGGCACCTTATACCCAGAGTCGAATCCCGGGATCTTGATTCCAGTGACATTTTTTGGGATAACCAAGAATTCACCAGATTCATTGCCAACGAGTGGCTCAATCTTGATTGTTTCGTCAATTTTAAATCTAGTGCCATCAATGCTCATGTGAGAAGCGAGCAGTCCTCCTCTGGCGCTCGCCTCTATCGTGGCACTCAAGTGGACACATTTATATCTAGTATCGGGTTTTGTCAGAATCAGGTCGCTTGCCAACACGGTTGGATCATTTAGGTTGTAAATCTCGTCGAGTAAGACATAATCGTAAGAAGTTTGGATGGCTTTAAGGTCTATTAACGCCCTTCCGTAAGTCATGAGTGTCAAAGACTTGTTTCCGCTGCCCAAACAGTCGGAGACGATGTTATTTCTTTGACCTATTTGGTATTTGATAGTGTATTCCCTGCCGCCAGGTCCAGACACCTTGAGCAGATCACACAACCTTCGATAAGCTCCAGTTACAGCAGCAACCGTCGGCTGAAGCAGTATCACGCTCTTATTTTCACCCATCAGCATCATTAGGTTCTTCGTGAAGTATAAGGTTTTTCCGGTACCAGTAGGCGCGACGCACAGGAAGTATGTCAGTGGTGACTCATACGAGCTCGTGACGGCTTCTGTAGCCGCTGTACGAAAAAACGCATCGGGCACAATCTCTGGCCTTATGTCAGGAGCTATGACCGTCAATGCGGAAGTGTTAACTGTGCTATTGGTCAGCATCGAATCAAACACCATGTCTTGGCACTCTATCTTTCCAAGTCCGTACACTGAAACAAGCTTTCCGGCCGAGTTAAAAATCGGGCATCCTGACATTCCGTTTACGCCTTTCCAATCACTGGCCACCCATTTTGTGTAATGCGGATCTATATCAATAGGTCTCATACTGTTAAAACGTGCCCCCGGCCTAGTTTCAAATGTACTTTGCTCCTCGGTCACGATAAGAAATTTTCCTATCCTGCGGAACGGGCAGATCACACACAATATCTCCCCCTTTGAAACTTTGGCCACTCTCGGCATCTCCGATCCGTAAACGCAAAAGTCCTCTGCGATAGCGTCAATAAACGGTTTCTCCCATTTATGTTTATATCCTCTCCTGTAGATCTTAACAGGGGCGCCTCTCGTAACATGGCGACTCGTCATAAGCATGTTGGCCAAACCAATGCAAGATCCCCGGCTTGTGAGGCACTGAAGCTCGCCTATCCAGTAATCCTCTCTTGGTATCTCAAGAAGACTGGAGACATCTTCCGTGTCCATCGGGGCCCAATTCCCGCCTGAAAAATCGACCTCCTCTATAGGGAACTGGGCAATGTGCCGCCACTCTGCAAGGCTTCTCTGAGTCATACTATGCTTAACGCTCGGAGCCAAGGCGATCGACCCACTAACCCAGTCAGGGTGTATCGAAACCTCGTCCGGGCGCATTACGGCTTCAGTTTCGGAGCTCTTCAGCTCAGCGACTAGCCAGGACCTCAAATCCAACGCAAGATTCTCATTTTCAGCCACGAAGATGAGTGTAGGCGATTGACGTCCCTCACAACCCGAGAAAAAGTCGTACGGAGTAATTTCCGCGTTACCAACCAGCTCATAAAGGTCTCCTTTAACCATTATAACTTCAACTCCACTTCTCCACAATACGCTGGTAAATCTTCTAATAGAGTCAACGAGCGTTACCGATTGCCCCATGATAACAAACTTGCCGCTTGAGTACATGATCTTATCAGTACTCTGCTTCCGAAGATACAGCGTGAATTGATACTGTTCTTTAACTTCAGATGAGGTGGCAACCACCAGATTAGGGACCCTTACAGGATCGACTAACTGTTCGATTTTGGTCGTTAACGATTTACAAAAGTCTGCGGTTGAGTCAAACTCATCGATAGCCAGCGATAAGGCGCTGCCAACTCCCTGGACCTGATTATTTCTCACCACTAGAAGGTCTCCATCCACGTGATAAGCCCACTCAAATGGATCATATTGGACCGTGTTGTCGTACTCAAACGAAGCAATCACTTGATGACTGCTGGATAGCAACCGGAACATTTGCTTGGTCTTAAAATTGTGAGTTTCATAGAAGTGAATTGTATCGGAGTTCACACTTAGTGTTCGTATCTTATTGAACGGCGTTTTGTCAATGTAGCCCATGTGCCTTGTGTTGGTTCGGCACTCGAATTCGCAGACAATACTGCTGTCATTGATGATGGGATAATAATAGTAGTCGCCTACCTTCCTTCCAATCGTGACAACAGATGCAGCCTTCATATTCTCTTTGCTGGGGTAAAACCCGCTGTACCAAATGTAAATAACCGTCCCAGACAGTAATTTATAGGTGGTCCTAAAAACAGGAGACTCTATCACATATAATGTGCCTGAGTTGAACATAGCGAAACACTGTCTAGGCAATATCGAGGCGTAAACAGTTTGTTGTTCAAAGCTGGTGTAAACGTAGCTGTAAGACTCGACCGGCCCATAGGGTCTATAGTTGGTCCCTTCCGTCGCGACATCTGGGAGTATCTCCACACCAGTGTTCTCCGTCACATGGCTGGCTCATAACTTGATATCTCTACAAACAAGGCCCTTCCGGCTGCCTTCCACATACAGGTCGTATTTCACACCCCACCTATCCTCGTACTCTTCTACATTTAGATTTCCAAGAGGCGATCTTCGTATCTGTTCCTTGCGAGCCGTCTGGGTATTCTCACCAGATGTTCCGGGGGTTGGCTCGGGAGCAGAATGTGTCCTACTGCACTCAGAGCACCTATAGTTAAGTTCAAAAGGGGCCAAAGGTTTAGTAGATCTGCTGTAGCTCGACAAAACTCCCCCCCTCACTCGCGTGAATGACGTAGAAATGAGTAGAGGATGTAATTGTCCAGCCTGACAAGCCTTTGAGATCCTGGTCGTTCGTTATGTTTCCAACCCGGCCCTCTTCCACAAATCCCTTCGGCGTCTCACCATCTAAAGCTGTTAGGGACGGTTTTTTGTAAGTGGTAGCATACACGTCACCATATATGCGCCTCATGTTCTGGGTGTTAGCGTCGACGATATGAGCAGTGATGTAGAGCATTAGTCTCCCTCCTTCCCACTCATAAGCGAAAAAGCCGTTGTTAATCGGTATGTTCTGTATGCCTTGCGGGCTATGTCTGTCACATTTTATCAACGGTAGGATGGTCTCAAACGGCACGAGCTTGGTGTCACCAAGCAGCACGCGTCTGACGTTCAGCATTAGCTGGCTCCAATTTACAAATTTCCGTCTGTTCTCCGAATATGAAAATAAGTCCTCACTGTAACGATGTTTGAAAACCATAGGCTCTCTGAACAAGTTCGTTAGCTTTAACACCAACGGATATCGCAATTCTCTTCCTACGGGGACCAATTCGTCTTGGTATCTCATTTCATCGAAGTATTGGACCCAAAACTTGACCAACAAAGCCATACACAAGCTGACAAGAAAGCCGGCCACCAAGTTGATAATACAAGCCAGCATCAGCAACAGAGCCCAATCCACCAAAGAAGCCAATGCATACTCGCCGACCAAATTGTATCTAACAAACCAGACTAAGTTACTCCTGCAAAACTTAACAGCCGTAGCAGGTAGTACAGCCGGGTTCACTTCCAGGGCTTCTGATCCCTCCACAAAGCCAACCAGATAAAAGCCCACCAAGCATGCTGCACAATTCGTGAAGTTCCCGCGGAGAACACTATTATAAGCCACCATCAGTATAGCTACGTATAAGCAATACTTAAACCAATTCCCATGGAACCAGCCCACCACTTTAGTGAGTAATGATGTCAGGTTGAAAGTACCCACCCATGCCGTGAAATCTCCAGCTATCTTTGTAGGGTCGGCTGCCATAACAGAACCCATCGCGACATTCATTATCGTGGTTCTCAAGGGTATCCAATTCCTGTTTACTTCCTTGATAGTTTCTATCTTAACTTTCCCTTCGCTTACCAGTTGCAGGTTGTTGCTAGCATTACCATGACAATAGAATTCCAAACCTATGGAAGCGGAGGGGGGGGGGCGAGCACCATAGACGATTGAAGGGGGGTGCACCCAGGCAGTAGGGCCTGAATCCTACATGCCCCAGAATGTTTATTATGGAGCTCAACGTGGGTTGATTGTCTAAATCCTCTCTCTCCGGGTACCGGTTTGATCATCATGGTGTCCAAATGGCACCATGGGTGGGCGTCCAGGAACTTAAATCCCTTAGACACCAATGTCACCAGTGCTATACTCGAAGACTCGGTATAATAAGCCTCTTCCCCAACAAAGCTCACGTTGGAGTCCCTATTGCAAACATGGAAAGAATTGTGCATCAATGATTCGGCATCCTTTGGCCTGTACTCCACATCGTAGGTTGCTCTAGCATGATTCCACTCCAGTTTGGTTTCATAGCAATCAGGTGATATGTCGTTCGGTTTCAGAAGGGTCAGACAACCACACAAATTCTGTGTCTCCACGTACACTGAACTGCAAAATTGGAGAGAACCTCTTTTCACTATTGACAACGGCACCTGTTTGTGATGCATCATAACGCCCTCCAGCGTAATCCCATGCTGTGTCTCTCCCTCCACTAATCTTACTGGATTTTTCTGCCTGTCGCCATGGTACAATAGATCTCCTTCAATAATAATAACCGGGTCGTATGAAATGTGCTTGTAGAATCTGCATTGGCTCCCGAATTCTCCAATTGAAAAACACAGGTCTTGTCTCGTCAACACGCCTTCCCAAAAGGCGGCGCAGCCGCTCCCTGCAAAAGCTGGAACTTTTTCTTGCGATGTTTTCATCACTCCCTGAGCACAGCTGGTAGCGCAGTCATTCCCGCGATGGACCAACTGGCTCTGACCGCCACCCCAACAAGCCCAATCAACCTTGGCGCAAGTCAATTTGGTTTTAAAAGGAACTGTTTTTTCAAATCTATAGAGATGCCTCTTCTGTATTGAGGTTATGTGAAGCATCCCTCCACTAACCGTAACGCATTGCCCTCTCTGAACTTTAAACTCAGCTCTATAGCCGTTGTTCGTGGATATAGTGTCCAAAACAGTCTCAGTTGCGACGATATTATCTATATTACACAAAGCCTTAGCAGCGGCAATGTGATAAACGGCCCAAGCAGTAAACGCGACTCCTGACGCCGATGGACTCACTATTAGGCCCAATATGATGAGTATGGGCAATGCTAGCTGATAATTAGTCTCAATTATCGCATGGTAGAGCTTCACCGCTCCGAAATATACACTCTCTACAGGAGCCACGGTCTTCATTGAACAAGCGCAATGTTTGTCTACAAAGACCAAGCGCTGCGGTGTCGTTGGCCCTCTACCACCGCAGCAAGCAGAGAAACTGTAAGTATTCTGACAGATGAATTCTTTATCTTTTGTGGAAATAACAGTATGATGCTGATATATGATCACACTCTTAACATGCATCGGTCTGCCTCGATAGCGTTCATCGATGCAAGTGGTTTCCCAAAATACATCCAAATAAGGCGTTATGCATGACAAGCAGGCTGGTTGGTTGGTGAAGCTTTCATACAATTCAGTGTGGTCAAAACAACCCAACGAGCAGGAGTCGTTACCATCTAGCAAAGCTAAAGCATACCTGCCATCTAGGCTCTTACTGAAAGCACGATACCCGATGCGGCACGTATAAGCGGCAGCGTTAACGTTGACTTTGACCTGCTTGCTACATTGCCTCACGTTGAAGTCGAAAGAGGTGTCCAGCCCTGATGTGCAACTCATCCCCTGTCCGTTGGCCAGGTATCCCCACTCCTTCCAATTCTCTTGGTTAGCGCATCCAGTGTCTTCTGCCTCGGGAAGTTCCTTGCCAAATCTATGATGATGGGCAGAATGTCCCAGGCTAATGGTTTTGTCCCAGAGATCTCTCACTACCTTTAGTTTTTTGCGGCAATGTTCCAGCGTCTTAGGAGACAACTCTTTTTCCTTCAGATCATGGTTCTGTTTTCCTAATGACGTTACAGTATAATTATAACTTTGGATACAGTCTTCCAAATTGGCCAAATATCCAGTTGCAGTCCCATGCATTCGCAATACTTCCGTAATCAAGTCGTTGACTCGTCCACGACAGGCTGACAATGCGTCGATCGAGTCTTGTAGATAATCTATGAAGTCCTTATAAGCTGAAAGCTCTAATGTTTCAAATGCAGGTTCCGGTTTAAATGAGACATCCTCTGGGCCTTTCGCAGTTTTGAGTTGCTTAGCAACATCTCCTTTGGTAAAGTTGTAATCCTTGCACAGCAATGGCGCCGGCGTTGTGGTCTTTGATATAGTAGCTGCATAAGCAGGTCTCAAAGCCACTGATAGAAAAATCGTAAGCCCAACAGTGGCCAAAAGGCCTTTGCTCGTCTTAGTTTTCTTCTTCTTACTCTTTTTACGATTGGTTTTCGGTAATCCCTGGTCTATGGAAGTGTTCAACAGGCTGGCCTGCTGAAACTTGATCTCCTCAAGTTGACGACTAAGATCTTTAGCCATCGTAGCTAATCCGCTCAGCTCTGCCCCCACCTGGGCGGAAGCAGACTGTAGCCGGACTGATTTCTTTATCTTCTCCCTGTCAGCCATACTAACAGACATGAACCACGTGACGGGCGGTCAAGCCAATCGAGTAGTCAAACAATCAAAGAAACTAAAGAGTTTATATTTATTTTATTTTGTAACACAAAATAATATGAGCAACAGTGTGACAGCGTTGCTAAAAGAATTAGCGCAAAATGAACCAAGAAACAAATAATAACTGGGCTCGCACTAAACTGAAATTTCGCGGAGCCGAGGGTCTCCGAGCTGTACAAGGAGTACAGATCGGCGGCCGTGGCCCTCAAGCGAGCTATAGCCGCAGCTAAGGCCAAGGCCTGGGATGAGCTCCTGCTCACCCTCCGTGACGATCCGTGGGGACGCCCGTATAAGGCGGTGCTTGGGAAGCTCCGAACCTGGGCGTCCCCGGTCACGGAGAGGCTGGACCCGGAATTCCTGGGGCGCGTAGTGAGTACCCTCTTTCCCCCTAGTGACAGGGAGGAGGGGGAGAGGGAACGCGCCCCGGGTCCGACCATAGATTGGTCGGACGAGTTCCGGGTCACTGAGTGGGAGCTGTCCCGGGCCGTCCGGGAACTCCGGGCCGGGGGCAAGAAGGCCCCTGGCCCCGATGGGGTTCCCGGTGGTGTAATGGCCTTAGCTCTGGAGGTGCTCGCCCCGGCGTTCAGGAGCGTCATGGACGCGAGCCTGCGCCGGGGAGTCTTCCCCAAGGAATGGAAAAGTGCGTGCCTGGTTCTCCTCCAAAAGGAGGGGAAACCCGCAGAGTCTCCCTCTGCATACCGGCCGGTTTGTTTACTCGACGAGGCGGGCAAGCTATTCGAGAGAATAATTGCCGCCCGCCTCGTCGAGCACCTGTCGCGGGGTGGTCCCGACCTGAGCGACAGCCAGTTTGGATTCCGGAGGGGGCGCTCAACAATGGACGCATTGGAGCGTCTGCGCCTCCTCCGGGAAAGGGCTGTCGCTCGGGGCAGGGTGTTGATGGCTGTGTCGTTAGACATAACTAACGCCATCAACGCCCTGCCCTGGTCGGAGATAATGGGGGCGCTGGACTACTTCCAGGTGCCCCCTTATCTCCGGGAGGTGGTCGGCGACTATCTCCGCGGCAGGGAGGTGGCTTATACCGGCCGGTATAGCATTGTACACACGAGGGAGACGCACCGCGGCGTTCCACAGGAGTCGGTCCTCGGATCGCTCCTGTGGAATTTAGCATACGACGCGGTGCTGCGGGTTGTCCTCCCCCCGGATACGGGTGTCATCTGCATAGCAGGGTTAGGGTTAGGGTTAGGGTCTGGACTGAATAAAATAAAAGAAGCATGGTTTTTATGGTTTTTTAAAAAAACTAGTCTTTTGTTGATTTGGTAAGAGTTTTGTACAAGCCGTATCTGTGATTCATTCCGGATTAGTGTGTAAAAGACCAATCAGTTGAGCTATTCGTTCGTTAATACCTGTTATTCATTACTTTTAGGTCGAACCATCCGACT
>JAQQRP010000601.1:0-10573 GCA_028454245.1 Halictus quadricinctus
TTGTTCCTCACATTGTTTCGTTACGCAAACGTCGAACAGCTCCCGAGAAAGCGCGATCTCTTCGACAACGATCGAGCGATTATGGAAAATCATTTATCGCAAGGCTGACCGAATACTTTCCGGATACCCGTTCGCTTTTCAGCTATAAATCTGTCCAGCGCGGTGAATGGAAGCGTTCAGCTGACAATCAAGAAATCAGGAGAGAAAAATGCGAAAAGCTTGGCTGAAGGACGCGGTTTGTCTCCCGATCGCGTAAGAAGCGCGTAATTATTGAAGAATTCTAGCCGACGATGTTCGTCGGAGCCCTTCCACCGACAAGGCACCGTGTTGCCGCGGCTGTAGGTCAGTCGTGGTTACATAAAGTACAGGTCCGGCTTGCTGGCCGCCATATTGGGCCGGCTAACGTAATGATTGGTTGTTTATGTAAGCCGGCGGATCGATCCCAGATCGGTGCGTAGTACTTTGATTCATTCGCCCCTGGAGACTCACTGGAACGATCTTCGATCCAGAATCTCCGTCTCGCGTGAACAAACCGGCCGGAGATCGATGGATCCGACGGAAAAATAGAAACGGATCATGCGAGCTGTAACCTCGAACCGCAACCTTCGAGGAGGAACAGCGCGCCAGCAAAGGTTGCACGGTTCGTTTCGTTTTCCGCGCGGAGAAAATGAAATTTCGAATGTTCTGTCGAACTGTCACTTACTCTAACAGTGTCGAAAAGGATCATCCCGAGGAACAAGAAGAATCCAGCTGAGACGATCCACGGAAACATTCAGCCGATCGAACCACCGATCGACCTCGAACAAAGGATACTAATTGTTCTGCGTTTAATTGCACTGTTTCCCAACGAACCTTGGGGACCTGCCATTGGTTGCTACTCGTGGGTTCATTCCGCAGGCACACGCGACTCTGCGTTACGCAACCCGTCCCCGTACGATCGCGTTGTGTCGCGGAAAAGAATCCGAGCAACGGTAACGATCCGTCGGTTTCCCGATTCGTCGAATCTGCTCGCCGAAAAGATTCGCGGTCGACGAACGCTTCGCAATTTGTCGGCCGCGTCGCCGTTGTCGTCGTCGTGGATCGGTCCGCGGCAGATCAGGTGGTTTGGACTCGCTTCCCGACTATGGAACGGTGACTGGGCTTATGGTAACCGGAGGCGAATGTTATTCACCACAATACTATACCATCGCGAGCGGTTTTGCGAGGGAAGAGGCGACCGTGTGTGTCTTATATGGGACGGTGGCTGCTCGTTACACAACGATACCGCCGCGCGACGAACGCGCTCGCGACTGCAAGGATTACGCCGCTCCACTCCGCGCCGAGTCCACGCTTTTACGATTTTATGCTTTTACGCATACCAACGCGGCTTTTACGCTCTCCGGGAAACGAGCGGAAGCTCCTGCAAGTTATCTTCGCGAGAACAGCTCGTTTCCCCATCGTTCTTGACACTTTTACCCTCTTCGACACTCGACGCCAACCTATAATTTTCGTTTCGCTCTTGCACCTTTTCATTCTGAGCATAAAATACTAATCTTTTTAAGAAAACTGAGATTATTAACCCTTTGCACTCGAAGCTATTTTAACTCCAAAATGAAACATTTTTTCCGACCTAGAATATAGCCCTTCTATATATTTTTTTTTCATGTTATACTCTTACTCGTACAATACCGAAACGTTTAGTAATTTATGAAATACAAACAAATTTAATAATTTTTAGTGGTGCCTTACAGGCACCATTCGAGTGCTAAGGGTTAAATCTTTAATATCAATACCGAATATTGTTGGTAGACCCGCTCCAGAAAGTTTATGTAAACTGAACTGTGTTATAATTTCCATTAACGGAAAACAACACTGATAAAACGGAGATATCGTAAAAAGTACCGGCACCATAGATACACAATTCCGCGGTTAATGAAAACAGCCTCCGCATGTTTCATTTATGTACATATGCACGCGGAGGCGACATCGCCACAGTTTATTTATTCAGGCGGGCAGAGAGTCGTGGGGAAAATTATTGAAATCACCTCTAGCGAAATATACCCGTCAGCGAATTGTTTAACTGAAAGTCGTGTGTATATTGTTTTTGTACATACAGTTAAAAACGTTTTCATTACGCTTGTCGGATCACAAAGCAGCCCCCGATGCTGGACCGCTAACGGAACGGATTCAGAAAAATCGCAAACAGATATTTCATCATTTTCACGTAGCAAATACTAAGCGGCAGTATAATTATCGAATGGGCGTTCGAGACAGTTTCGCTTAAATCATTTAAAGAATAATATTACGGGAGAGTGGTCGAATTCGAGACATGTCGGAAAAGAAAGAAAATATTTGCAGTATTATTAGCGGAATGGATCGACTATGTCGAAATTGTGACGTTGATCTAAATTCGGTTACTCTCATGATTTTTCATCCTGATCCTAAAAGAATAAAAGTGAAATTCGAGGAGATGCGCGACGGTTTCCAACTCGTGGTTCAATTTTTCAGGGGAAGAAGCAGAAATAGAGTCAATCATGAGATTAAGTCGTTCGATCAATGATCGGCCGATCAAGGAACGGGTCGACGGGGTCTAGAAGGGATGAGAATCGAAGAAAGAGGGCGAGTGAGGGGGAGGGTGAACGGGGGCAATAAAACGATGGAAATATTGGAATCGGCGCAATATGATTCCACGACGGATCGCGAAATGAAACGAAACAATGTTTGCGTTGCGCGGAACGCTGGTCGTCCCTCTATCTATCTCTCTCCACATCTCTCTCTCTCTCTTTCTCTCCCCGTTTCTACCCCCTCTCGCTCCGGTTCTCGCGCCCTTTCTCCATCCCTCTTGGCTTTCGCCTTCGTCTCTCTCCGTCGTTCTCTCGACGCTCCTCTCCCCTGCGCTGCCCCTTGGAATCGAGGATTTGTTAATATCGAGCGCCTAGCTAGTACCGTGCCAAAATGGCGGACGTTTAGCCGTTCCTTAGTTCAGGTTTAGCTGAACGTCGCGGAGTACAGGTCGATCGGGCCGCGTCTCGAGTTTACGACTTTCCGGCTTTTCTCGGAGCGGATCGTTCAGCCACGCGTTTGCTAGTTATTCAAAAAATACACGCGGAGCTTCCCCTCGGAAGCTTTTAATCCAGTACTGGCCTATTTTTCCTTGCCGCCTATATCTCTTCCCTTATGGCCGTTTAGTTTGTTAACCATCGATTCGCGGGGCAATTCCGAACTTTGGTAGCGTACAGTCTATGTATAGACCGCGCTGTACCAATTTATTGTTTGTCCGCATTCCGTTTTCTCTTCTTTTTCTTAATCAAGACCCTTGTACTCCGAGAACTTTTCGACACGAGCATTTGCGTTCGAAAGAAAGTTTTGCGAGAACATCGTACAGCCGAAAGTGTTGTTCCTTCGACGAAACTTCACGGACGCGTGCAATTTAATTTTCGTTTGCCAATCGAGCCCGCGTTGTCGCTAACTGTCATCGGAATGTAAACGAAACAGTGCGCGCGGAACGTCGGCAACAATTATTCCGAATAAACGACGATGCCGGGAAATAGAGACGGTCGAGTATTATTGTATTTATCGGGCACGCTGTACATGAGCGCGCATCGACGTCGGTCAAACAGTTGACTGCTTTTAAATCAGCGATTAAACAAGTAAACGACGTCTAGTCGACGATCGGGCAAACGACGCGCGTCCCGTGATCGTTGTAATTAAGTCAGGCTAAATCGGGCAAGGGCAGCAATTTATCGGGATCGATCGATCTCGCGAATCAGCAAAAAGGGGAATACTGGTGACGAACCGCGGGAGAGGACCGTGAACGTTACAGAATGTCGTCGAGTGGGGCCACGGTGTTGCTGAAGAAGAGGGAACGGACGCAGAACTGGATCCCGGAGGAGAAGAACGCCCTGTTCTCGTTGATCAAGGCTCACGCGAGCGCGATCGAGAACAAGAAGATCGACGCGGCTGCCTCCGCCATGAAGAACCTCGCGTGGCAACAGATCTACACCGCTTTTCGGGGCAGATTCTCCACGGACAGGGACATCACCAGGATGAGGGAGCAATGGAGACGGATGAAAGCCCAGGCTAGGATGGAGATGCACTCTTTCATCGAAATGGTGACTCTGCCGATTCTTGTGAAATCTCCTAGGCCTGAACGAACTTCTTGAACACTTCGTAGCATCGATTTTTGCGTTACGATAACAGGTGGACGATTCTTCTAGGCTTCGACGAACCGAGCACGAGTCCGAGAATATGTTCTTGGTTATCGAGACGCAAAACTGATGTTGGAGTTATTTATCTTAAAATTTCCTAAAATATTGAAGATCGGAGGACGCGGTTTTCCTTCGTTAGCGTCGCGGTTTGCGTTCCCACCTTTTATCGGAAAGGCCCTCCACTTCGTCCTGGAACCAAGCGACGCTAACGAGGGAAGATTGTGCTCGTTTGGTATGGGGCAAACGCAATAGAAAGATTGTGTGTTAGGTGAAGAACGTTGGTCCCGAGGAGGCGGCCAAATGTCGTCCGTCGAATCTTTCGATCGAGGTGTGGAGGCTGATGGAGAAAGCGAGGAAGAACGACGGGGACGGCGAACGCTCGGACGAGAACAGCCAGGAGGGCCCGGAGAACTCGATGAACACCGGGAACACTGTGAACACCACGAACACGGTGAACGTTCAGGCGATCCTCGACAAGCTGACGACGTCCACGCCGGAAGCGCCGGTCAGCGAGATTAAGGTCGAAGCGGACAGCGACGAGTACAATACGGAGGAGGAGAGCCAGACCGAGCTCTTCCGGAGGAATTCGGACGTTCCGGAGAGGAAACGGCCTCGGATCTCCGAGGAGGAGGAGCCGATGGACCTTGCCGAGCAAAAGGGCCGAAACCGGGACATCACGGTTCGCCAATTCGATAATGGTACCCTTAGATTTACCCGTGAAAGTTCCCTCGCAAGATAAACGTTCCGCGACGAATCGAATCGGTTAGGTCTCTTTAGCGGAGCAAACTCTTCGATCTTTCGCAGAATGCGGGCACGTGCTTCCTCTCGAGATCGATCGAACCAGGGATTGAAACAGTCAGAAGTTACTCTTTTTTTTTTTAACAAATTAGATATTATTCAGTCTCTTCGTTTGAAGGTAACTCTTTCGATTCTTGGTTGAAACCGAACGCTACAGCCGATCTCATTTAAATCGGATTCTCGTTTTGTTGTTGGCTAGATCTGGCTCTGTCCGCTTCGAAGGACAAGATCGATCGATCGGAGGAGCAGGACGAATCGATTCAGAGGGCGGTGTGGATGTACGAAGCGGCTCAAAGAGAACACGAGCTGAAGCTGAGGATGTTGAACATCGAGCTCGAACGGGCGGAGCTGCAGAAGCAAACAGCCATCAACGAGATGAAAACCTCCGAGATCAAGAGGCAATTGGTCGAGAATCAGGCAGCCGAGTACTATAGGTTGTATCGCATTTATATTTTACGTGATGCTTGACAGCTTTGTCGCGTAGATTCTACAGGTTAGACTATTTAACTAAGAAATTACAGCTTTTCCTCGTTAGCGTCGCGCTATTCAAAAAACCAGTGCGACGCTATCAAGTATAGTGCACTGGTAGATGACGTCACGTGGATACTACGGAGAGGTATATTATTGAACGAGAAATTGAGTGGAGCGAATAACAATACGACGTTAATGAAGGGACTGTAGATCACAGTTCTATGTTTAGAAGAAGCTTATACCTTTGTCTTCCATTACCTAATTCATTGCTTTAATTGTCTTCCTTCCATTGCCTAACAAATTCATAAATACTATTTAACCGTAAATACGTTTCGCAATCCCGAGTAATTTGTTGCAACGATGTTGCAATGCACAAGGGCAGCTACTATTTACGCAGGACTTAAATGAAAGTCTTTGTTGTTTTAATATTTTGCATTTACTCAGTATGCAATGTATTTATATGTTTATTTAATGCGCGTGCATGAGGAAATAGCGTGTGTTTTTCTGTATTGCGTTTAAAATTGTAACGGTAAACAAAATTGACCGGTTAAGCGAGAAAAATGGAATTAATATTGCCGCCATTGGAGCGCCAGCACGGTCGGTATGTGAAACTTGTTCTGCAGAGGGCGCCACGACGATCTCACACACTACGACGACAGTCTATTTCATTGTCACTGACCCACAGCAACCCACAGTTTCTACTTAATTCTACTTGCTGCAACTTTAAAAATTTTCAACCAAGAACAATGCAACGCGCTATTACCACCTTTTCACGGAATATGGCTTCGCTAAGGTATAAAAGAATAAATTTCGCGAAAATGTTACCGATAAACTACGCATATACATGTATAATACTATTTTATTGCGTTGTTCGATTCGGTCCCGGCTTTTATCGCCATTGCACATTGTTGAACGTCGAACGCGTTGAATTTCGACTTTCCTCGATTGTTTTCCCATCGTAGTTTTGTTTAAACAACCGAAATTTGATTCTTTAGGATTTTTTAGTTCCTACCCGAACTTTTTGTCGAACTTGGTCTATCTACAGCAAAAATTATGTAATACTCGTAAATTGGATTATTACAATAAGTCCATATTTTTGTTGCAATTTTTGACAATTACATGCAACAATGTTGCATTTTTTAAAAATTACGTGCAACGATGTCGCACTACATTGTGAAGCAGGCCGGCAACAGGACACATCAATGATATACATAGGTGTTTACCGTGTATTTTTAACTTTAGTAGTGGCCACTTGAGTTTCTATTTTTACAGTACAATTGAACGGAACTAACCTGCTCACTAACCTTTTCATTAACCTGTTCTCTTTGGTGTTACAGCCAAGTGAGAATGAGCAGCGGGGAACCTGGCTCCGGGGCTGGCAGAGGCGGTGGTAGCGGTGGTAGCATCCGTGATGCCGGTGGATCGTTTGGTAAAATGGAACAAGCTCATGAGGATCAATATTTCTATAATCTGGTTGGTTGCTATAATGCTACGTAGCAGTGGTATTATAAAATACTTTTTATAGTTTAGGCTTATAGTTTAGGATTGATATGTTAAATTGTTTTGTTTTAGCAAAAGAGACAGTTCCAGAAACTTAAGGAGGACCTTCATGATGAAATCTCCTTCCACGAAGAACAAATCAAACGTCATCAGGAAGCCATAAACCGTCACAAAAAGAGGATCACAGATATGTCTCACGAATGAGCTGGTTACATTGCTTCGCTGTTCCAAAAGTCCCAGTGTGCCCTTCGTAATGATATAAATGTTAAGCTTCGCAGATATTAATGATGGTAGATATCATCATGTCTGTATTTTGGTTTAATTTCTATGTTATACAATAGAATAAACTACATTGATTTTATTGTGTCACAAATAAAAGGAAAAAGTTTATTTTGGTGTATTTGCCATACCAAAGTATACTAAACTAGTTTATAGTGATATCGTAGAACGCGCATGAATTAGCGCTACAAACATCGACCATTTCGATTATTTTTCGTCGGCATTCATATTCAACTGTTTTGCTGTTTCTGACAGAAAGTAACAAAATTTCTGTCAAATTTAACTGTTTAAACTACTACCATCCGTAAATTGATGTTTTCGCTTTTTACCATACAAGATGTATCGATACATTTTACGAACATTAACGTCTAGAGTCTGCAGGTACGGCATGCCTATTAGATTGGTATCGATTGTGAATACTAACATTTTAAGTGAATTTATCGAATGCGTAAAACCTACATAATTTCATTTTTCACAATAGCTCTAGATTTTTAAAAAGTAGATACAGTGATTCCAGTACCGACAAAACACCAAACGATACAGTTGCATTCGAAGCTGATTACTATTATAAGCAGGTAATGTTTTCAAAAAATAATGACACATTAGAAAAGGAAAATATTCATCAGCTGCACTCCTCAGGATAAAGAATTGCTAGAAATACTGAAACAGAAGCTGCAAGAAGAGGTAAAATGCATGCAGGACGAAGTTAGGACAATGCGGAACAAGATGGACGAATATAATCGCAACATCAACGAAAATCTTCGGTTTCTAAAAAGCCTCGAAAAAGACTTATCGGCCAGTGATAAAAAATAAAATTATGTATTTTCTATTATGAATTTCTATTATGAATAGTATTCCATTATGTTTTTATCCGTCTATTCATCTACTTTCCGTTTGTACATTCACTGTACCAGTCTACTAAATGCATTTTATATTATATCATTCGTTCAATACATGGACTAAAATTTATTTCCCAAGGGAAAAAGATCTTATATGATGTATCTACAATTGAATCGATAAGTAGAAAGACTACTACAGGACGTACGATGTGTTCTTATGTAATTAAAGTTTTGTCGGTTTTACTTAACTTTTTTATTTTCTATTATAGAAAATCGAGTAGAGGGACTAGCGATTCGCGTTCAAATTTAGCGGGGCGTTGTTGGCGAATAGTTGGAGCGTTCTCCGCGGAGCGGCGCGCGCATTCGTCCCAAGATGGCGGCGGTAGCGAGCGACGAAAGCGGCCGATCGACGCGCCCTCAGTGTCTCGCGGTTCATCGATCAGTGTGGTGTGTGTCGCGTTGTTGCTCCGGTGGATTTTTTTGGTGGTTTGTTCCTGCCTTGGACGTACGCGTACATTTTTCGTTTGAGTTTCTCGAGCGGTGAACGCGGTGTTGATCGAGGCAGGGGGCTCGTGAACGGGCCCACAGAGCGGCAATTCAGAGAGGACAAAATGCAACCGAGGATATACGGGATTCTGATCAGCACGGCCGTCATTCTCGCGGGATGCAACGCCGCTACCGAGGTGAGTGCTGTTCTGTTCCTTTCATATTTCTCTATTCTGTTACAATCTATCCGACACCGTTTTCGTTCACACTTATCCGGACCGAGTCCCATGGAACGGCATCTTAGTCGCGATGCCATCGAACGCGCGCGTTCGATAAATATTTCGAACGCTGGATCGTTTGTCGTCCTGGACGCGTTTCTCTGTACAAGACCCATCGTACGCATCGAGAAAAAATATTCGTGCTCCCTCGCCTTGTACTTTAAACTGGGGATACAATTTTAAACAGGTAACTCGACCTAGAAACTTACGTTGCTCTGTACTTTCACAGAAAGCTGTGCGTCAGCGAATTATTTTCAAATAAGTTTTAGCTCGGCGCAGCTTCGAAACGATTGTTGACAGCTGACAACAAATGTCGTCGGGCTACGACTATTTATTCGTAGCCACCGTTGTTCTCTGATTATTGTAATCAGGATTTGTTTTTGGTATTTACGTGTTTCCGCATTCTAAGATGCAGCTTCCTCCTGTTGTTCACACCTCTCTGCGAATTGCCTGGAATTTGTTTACTCGACGGACAGCGGCGTATGGGCAGATAGGGCGACGCTTGGTCCACTGGGTAGCATGATTTCCCGTTAATCATCGGTTCTCAGAAGGTCCGATACCTTTCGAGGACTATCCTTATACCTGCCTGTAATTGCACGACGCGTTACATCACGGCGAATTGTGTGTCTTTTCACGGTCCACGACAGAGACACGCCGCGCCGTTTCGTGATACGAGTTAATAACCGTGTCTGGAATGCTTTCCAAAATTTCGTTGTGCTGTGATATTATTTTATCAGAATCTGAAAAAAAATCAGTTTACAGCCCCCGATTTGTAATAAAACTTTGGATAGACTAGAACAATTGGACCGCGCATTCGTATTGGAAAATAAACATTCCCAGCACCGCTTTTACGAAACAGTTACTTATGAAAGATCCGTGTCTGATTTTTTAATAATTTTAACAAGTTACAAATAATACAGCGCCGTTATTAATAAACGTGTACGATACGCAGTATAATGATAACAATATTTTGCTATTGATGATGCGTGCATTGTGAAGAGGGTGGATGTATTATGCACACACAATACATGCCGATATTTACATACATTTTTTTCTGAAATGCAAGCATTGTTAGCCTATCGATCGGCGGTTTTTTCGAGGCAATCTTTCTTGTTTCGCCTCGCGACCATAAGTTCCGGATTAGTGATTCATACCCGAGGATTTGTTTGCATTCATCGACCC
Source organism: Halictus quadricinctus (assembly GCA_028454245.1). NCBI lineage: Eukaryota > Metazoa > Arthropoda > Insecta > Hymenoptera > Halictidae > Halictus > Halictus quadricinctus. The sequence continues at coordinate 10,021 of JAQQRP010000601.1, forward strand.
TCGGGTTTTGAGGGCACCTCCATTCGAAGCACGGTCGTGAATCTCCCCCAACTATGGTCGTAAATAACAAGGTCAGAATTCTTGACGAGAATGCACTTACGTGCACACTCCTGGGACGCAGTTGAATTTATTTGCTTCTCTTTTTGTTCCTTGCGTCCCAGCATCTCCCGTTCAGTTTGTTAGAATAGTTTGTACACTGTGAGGCAGTCGATTCGCGCGCGTGGCGTTGTTTCGCGTGTTATTCAAGACTCGAAATGGCCGCACTTAGGACGCATTGAAAAATAATGAAACGGTGCTTGTAGGTTGAGTCGAACCTTATAGGAAAACTTGAACGGTGATTAGTATAAACGAAGTCCCGGTGAACGGGTCCTGCGTTTCCTACCCATAACGGTGCAGTATACTTTACACTGTACGCCATGCTCGTATACAGGGTGGCCAGCGAATAACCATAACCCTTGCTACAAGAGGACTTTAAATGGAACATTGACGTTTCCAACACAAACTTATCTCCAATGTTTGTCGATAGATCAGTTTGTTTGCAGAAAATGATTAG
>JAQQRP010000602.1:0-10572 GCA_028454245.1 Halictus quadricinctus
GAATGGTAAAACTTTCACTAATGATGATGGTCTGAAATCGCACTTGGATCAGTTTTTCACCGAAAAGGATCAGAAGTTTTATGAGCACGGAATTATGAAGCTACCAGAAAGATGGCAAAAGATCATAGAACAAGATGGAAAATATTTTATTGATTAAAGTTCATTGCTTCGATTAAAAAAATTGGATTTTATTTCTCCTAAAAATACCGAAATTACTTTCTTGCCAACCTAATACAAAGTGTTCATTCGAAAAGTGAATACTAAATCTTCACGTAATCATCATGTAATAGACATTTAATAGAAGTTTTCGTATAGTCGTTTCCGCGCGATTGCGAGCGGGTGGGAGGAAGAGGGGCGGGGAGGTGCGGAATGATGGTTGTCGATAGTAAGCAGCTTCTTTTCATCCATCTGATACCTCAACAGGTTAGCTGTTAGTATTTCCTTTATTCCATTTGGTAAACAACTCGAGGGCCTTGGGCTCTCCTCGGCAGTTACTTTTTCTTCTCGCTGCAACTCAGCACAGCGATCCCCGGCATCCACCCGGCAAAGCAGGGGCTCCTGAATGAGCCTCGATTCTATTTCCAGCAGATCTGCAAACTATCCCGGGCAACGTAACGGTTCGTTGCCCCGCGACTTTGTTAAGTCGACGAGATATCCTCTCGTCCCTGTTGCTCGTCGACGAGCAGCGATCCCTTGAGCACGGACGGCTTCTGATCCGCGAATAAATTCCCTTCGACTGCGAAACGCCGACTAATTCCCGCCGTCGTGGATAATTAAGGATCGCGCGGACAGATAAACACGACGCAACATCGAATAACGGCGTGCCCCCACGGATGCCTCGACGAGTTCTGAAAACATTTTCATCCACGTCTCCCGTGTTCCCCGGGCTCCGTAAACATCCAAGGAGCAACGGCTAACAAGGATTGAACGTATCTATTAATTAGTATTAACACCCGTTAATTATCAGCCTGTTCTCCGGCAACAATCTTAGCCCGTACTGTTCCCAATTATTTCGATCTTTAAACGAGCATCGTTAATTGCGCCCGCGATGCTTGCTTAGACCCTAGATTTGTCAGTTAGAAGTTATTGTTTTATGGGTCGATCGTACTATAACTGTGATTTTATCGAATGTCTTCGTATTTTACCCTCGGACAATGAAAACTTCTTGCTACTTTATTTAACATATTTCTCCGGCATCTCAGAAATTGAATTCGTATACTCCGGGTTAAAATAGACCCAGGTCCCGCGGTCGTAGGATCAATAAATTGCTAAACGCGCAAATTTGGACGAGTCGGTAAACTCGGTTTCATCCAGACAAAACGAAAGAGGTCATACACAAAAATGTTCTAGTTGAGATGAAACGTTCGAATTCTCCACTCAAAATAGCCTCGAGCGCGAAGGGTTAATTGTTTGCGTTCTGTCCGTTTTTAGAACAACTATTTTTTCGCATCTCGAGCGACGCACGTTCATACCTTTGATTGAAAAGCTGTACGCAACAAACACCGGTCGATTTGATAGAAAATTTCGAATCGAGCTTACAGATCGCGCGAGTTCGAGTACCGTTTGAGGCTGGCGTATCCAGATATATTGAGTCGGTTATGGCATCAGTTCGAACGTCGGCAGAACGGAAAATGCGACAGTCGAGCGTCGCAATCTGTTGGAAAGCGCGAGAAACTGGTCTGTGTACCACCGTCTGTCGTGGATGGTCTCCCGAATATACAGGGTGTCCCGCGTAATTCTGCACGAAAAAGTCAGTCGAAAAGAGAGAATAAAATTGCTCCATTTGACGCAGCGTTTTCGAGTAAATCGAGTTTGAAAATTCGCTGGGGCGTCTGATCATTACCTACCGATTCTACTTACTGCATACAGTGACTCCCACTAATATTCGTACGCTCTTAAAAATCGCATAACTTTGTCAATATTGGACTATACTACTTACAATTTTTTTTTGAGAAGTTATAACAATTGGATCACTAGATAACGTGAAAAAAATGTTTGATTAAAATTGCAATTGGTCGAAATTGCAGAGAAAATATTAAAAGTTGTATTTTGCAACCCTGTATAAGAGAAGGGAATAGGGATCGGCGAATGGTCCTCGGGTTAGGTGTCGTGGATGGAATGCGAGGGATGGGGAACCGAGTCGATGAAAATAGCATCCATTCACCGGAAGCTTCTCGCATAACTTTTGCAGTCATCAGCAAAGAAACGCTTATTGCGGGCGGATTCTCTCATATATTGGCTGCCATTCGATCCTACAATTTCCTTCCATTAACGATGTCGACTTGGTCTGCGCTTTATTAAATGCACCGTCGCGGCTTTTCGTTACGCACCGGTTTCAAAGAATCCCATTCAATCAATCTTCCGTCAGCAGTTCCGGCTGGGGGGTTTGCTCAGTGATGTTTTATACTCGGCTCATCATCGCCTAATAGCGCGGAAACGCGTTTGCGAGAAATCAATTTGCCGCTGCGTTGCTTTAAAAGTTCGTTAACAATCTATGGGATAATTTCACACACCGTTGTACCACTTTTTTCTTCGACGTTGTAACAGCTCGTCTACTGGAAGCCTATCAATCACTCGCAATAATCACTGTCGTTATCACTGATCGATAATTTTTTTCCGGAAAATGATATTTCGGTCTCGTATGCCATATGTTCTAACAATCTTTAGGAACTTTTCTCGGGAGAGCTATTATACTTTTTGCGTTAGGATATTTCACGCACGTTTATGCGTACTTGAAGTATATAAATTATTTTTTAAAAAATAATTAATTAATTAAGTTCTCAAAAAGGATATATTGACTGCTGCCATGATTCCGATCATTCTGCTAATCGAAAATAAGAAAATGAGGAAGGACATTGATTAGTATGAATACGGCTATGGTCTGAACCAAAATAAATTCAAAAATTTGATTATTTTAAAAATGGGGCATTTTAAATTCAGATTGCAGAAGGTCTATATCCGTCAACGGCGAAAATTAATTGTCAAATTGATCGCATCGATTCATCAAAGTCGCGCTACGCGTTCGGAAAATTTGCATTGAATTCTACAATATAATAACCGCTGAAATAAGGTTGCAGAATCCGTAACATTAGCAAATATCTCTCGCTAGCCGGCGGGACGCTTCAATCGCGTCGGCCGCGACGTTTGATTTATTTAACCTCCCTAACTGTGGAGTCGTTTCATTCATACCGCTTTGCAATTCATTTGTCGTATTCCCCGGAATGCTTTCCAGGAGCGTCTTCTGCTACGAGCACAGAGAAAATGTCTTCGCATTCCAGAGCTTGTCGTGGCACGATCTCGCGCGCTTTTTCTCAGAATTTACGACTGCTTGTCCTCTATTTTTCTCGAAATTCCTACAATAATTTCTTTTATTCACCGTTACGATTTCCTCGCGGAGCGTATCAAAGGGGGTCGTCGTACAAAGGCGGCGCGTGCACATATGCCGCGTGTACGTGTGCGTGTTTCGTATAAACGCCTTCGCTGCTCGCCATAATAATACAGTTGTCCTTACGAACGGAACAATGTGAAAGGACAGCGAAGAAAGAGAGAGATAGAGATCGAGTAGGAGACAACGGATGAGCAAAGACAGATAGATGAGAGCTCGTCAACGTCTTCGGCTCGCCTTCTTTTTTCACTTGACACTCCCGAAGACGCCACCCCGGCGCGTCTTATTTCCCATTCCGTCTCCGCCCGTTGAATACCGTATCAAAGGATATTTAAAACCGCCTTCGGTTTAAAAGAAAGTTTCCTTTGGGGTCGCGGAACAAAAGCGGCCCGGGAGAGGGAGCAATGCGCGATTCTCTCGACAACGTTTAATGGCTGTGGATGCGATTCAACGTGGCGGCCGGTCGAATTCTTTGGCTGGCAAAATCCACCGCGAGCAATCCTCGGGACCCGTGTACCAAATCGACTGCTGGGTCCCGTTTATCTCGCGGTTCGACCGTTTTATTGAGATGCTTTCAGCCGCGTAAGAACTTCAGCCCTCGCCCTCTCTCGCACTGATCGGCGCACGCTCCATACGGCTGGAGAACTCGCCACCAAAATCCTTTGACACTCCTCGATCGCTGTTCGAATCCACCCCAGCGATCGCTGTCGCGTGAAACCTGCCTACACTCCGGGATAAAAAGATAGCACGTCACATATTTTCTCTCGTTTCATACCGTAAACTGAAGAAAATTCATATCTTAATATGTCAACATTTTTGGACATGTCGACATGTATAATGTACCGAGTATTATCCACAACATTTACGTCAACAGAATACGCGAACGGTACAAAATGATAGCTGCAGATTTTCGATTCTCAGTTGTGTATAAGATCCTGAAGTGAATACATGCATTGTACAACCTAATTGATAAAGTGTGTACGTAAGCTTCTTTAATATCTTCGAAAAGCTAAAAATAACACCGCTACTCTGAAATTCGGCTTAGCTTTACTTCAGGAAACCAGAAATTTTTAGCTTTTCTCATGGAATCCTGTAAGTTTTGACAAGGGAATGCCAAAAATTCAAGTTTTAACCTTAGGAATTCTCTGGTTTCAAAATTTATGCCTGTTTTAGCGTTTTTGACAGATAAGGGCGCCGCCATATTGGCATGTACTCAGATATCGTCTAACGAGTGGAGCCGCGAGGAGGTTGGTCGAGGTTAGGTTCGTATGGAGAGAGGAGACTACGTTATCGACATCACCGTGTGCTCTTGCCGCCATCTAGCGGTCCGCTCGTTGAACCACGCGCGACGCGGAGTACATACCAACATGGCGGCGCCCTTGCCTGTCAAAAATTCCGAAAACCGTTCAAATTTAAACACGCATAACTTTTGATCTACTGATCTCCTGTGATTGAAGCTTGGACTTTCGATATTTTCCCACCAAAATCTACCGTATTACGTGAAAGAAAGTTAAAAAATTTTGGTTTCCTCGATCATATTTCCACAACTATCTAAATGCATACAGGCTAGCACATGGTGTACGCACGGTTGCGTGGCGTGCCTTATTAGCGTGTCCCTTGTAATACAACGCACAATCATCTCTGTCACGCTCTTCCCTTTGTCCACCCCAGTGCTCGCTAAACGAGCCTCTTTAATAATACATAAGACGGAATCCTGGCCGGATCAAAGGACGACATTGTCAATCGGGGATCAATTAAGACTGGGCATGGAAATGTCAGTAGGTCAGTTGATTCGATCCCGCCGCTATCTGTATCACGGGCTGCGGTCAGTCGCGTCTGACTGGGTCAAGCTTTTTCTACTTGCCGTAGGTAACACCGTGTCCCTGGACTGTATTAAACTGTCCAACGAGTCTGTATATCCTAATCGAAAGTTCTGATCCGCTTGTTCGACGAGGGACGAGCTTGATATTTTTAAATGGAAGGAGTAAATATGACCTCTTCGAGCATGGTCAACTGACACACAAAAAAAACACGAGATAACGGTGCAGATATGGAACTCGAGGTCACCTCTTCTCACCTGTCGATTCTACTTCCTGTCAATAATAACGTAGGAGAACCTGACGAATTTTTAAAATCAATTTTCTCAAAAATGAAGCCACCAACGCAATTTTTTTTATTCTTGATTTTCGTCTTATTTTTAGCTGTGCCATCTCCCTGACCTAATTTGTATCACATAACTCAATAAAATTATGAAAGAAGCAACGAGATCTTTTATTGACTGTATAATGGAAGCTCATCGATAATCTCTTTAAATCGGGCACTCCGGACAATGACGGTTCGCATAAATGGAGTCCCCCTGTACGGACTTGTATGAAATTCGGGAACGTTAAGGGATTAAATGAGACGACCGATTCTCGTTTACCTAAAGCGACTCTTCTTAATGATGAATGAGTCGGGACCACCGAGCTGATCAAAGGGAGATGCTCGCGTGATCCGGAAGCAATTAAGCCTCCAAGTGGTGGACTTGCTTACCGGGACATTCGAGACACGCGCGCGCGTATTCTATCCGCTTGGAATTCGTCCGGCTCTGTCCGAGTGGATCACGTATCCGATGCCAGTGTCCAGTAAATACAACGAACACGTGCGAGATCAAGTTTTACCTGGGATTCGTGGTCACTAATTCGAAACTCCTAGATCCGATGAAACATTTCATCATATCGCTGATGGACGTTTGCCGAGATCAAAGGATACTCCACGGATACTCCACGGAGGCAAATGATCCATAGGCGTACTCGTACATCAATCCGGGAAACTAGAGAACATTTGTCTGCCGATTCCCTCGGCTGGGGAACAAAGCGCCGATCTTACAATGTCTCGCAGACTCCGTTTATGCGAACACGATCGCTCTCGGCACGCGATCCTTGCCTTAAGTTGTGGGCAAAAAATTCACGCCGTTTGCATCTTATAATATTGTTATAATAACACAACGTAACGTGCTGTCACGAGATTATAGTCGTTGTGGTTAATCTTGGTAGAACTAATCAAGTCAGTCGAAATTGTCATCGTGGAGAGCTTAAAACAGGACCCTGGTTGCCCCTAATTAAGTTGCAACACTTACCTCGCTCTGAAGAAGCTAAAAATATGACAAAAGGATTTCCCAAAAATATCACGACACAAATAAATCTGAAGTTGAAACTTTGAACCATTCGGTTCAATTAAATTGCGTAAATATTACAATATTCTTCCTCTCCTATTTTTATCTTGCTTTCAATTCTCACCAAAAATTTGGAGAAACATTTCCGTCCTGTACAGTTTGCCCCTAAATATTTGCTCGAAACTGTACAATCTCCCAGAACTTTTATTAACCGTGATTTACAGTTAGAAGTTTGAGGAATAACATTTATTTACAAAGGTTAATTCCGTTTGATTGTTGACTGCGAATAAACAAATAGATTATGCGGTACAGTTCAAGCAACGAAGAGAAGGAGCACGTGGCAACGTTTCGAAACGAAATTATGTGTAGTCCTGGAGAGACCCTCTAAACCTCGTGGCTTATATTCGTAGCCGTCCCTGGCAAAACAGATTTCCCCGATACAATCGACTGGCTAACTTCCCTGGGTAACAATGTTAAGCTCCGGGGACAGTTTGGGGGATTAAAAGTGACGTTTATGGGCGAACGTGCTCCGGATAACCCCCGAAATCGATAACTGTTTCAGGTCACCGTGGACTTGGGCAAAGACGCAGAATTCCAGTGTTCCGTCACCGGACAGCCTACGCCAGTAATCACGTGGACGAAAGACGGACTTCCGGTCCGGGAGAGCGCCTCCGGCAGGAACAAGATCACGGGATCCGACGGATCCACGCTGCAGATATCCTCGATCGTCAGGGACGACAAAGGGATGTATCAGTGTTTCGCACAGAACGATTATGAGATGGTCCAGGCCACTGCAGAATTACGCCTCGGGGGTGAGTATCGGACCAATGGGACGTAATTGAACCGCCATCTTACATTTGACATAATTCAGACACGTAACTCGATACGGAGTAATGAACAATCTTCATCGATCGAATTAGACTGCTGCAATGAATTCCTGAAACGAGAAGACTGCGCACCAGCGTGATAGTAGAAGATAGTAGAACACGAATGTTTAATAAGCAGTGGGGTACAATTTATAATTACACTTTAAGAAATATTATAGATTCAAATGGATATCTTTAAATAAACACATTACCGGATAGGTTTAATATTATGACTATAGTTTTCTTCCGATATAAGACGATAGCTCGGGTCCGGCTTTCGTCTTATTTCGGATGAGGGTACCTACGCGGCTTAACTTTGTTCTCGAGTAAACGCGGAGAGTGTGCAAAAGGCGATAGGTAATGGCAGACCGTAGACTTGTCCGGCACACCTTGAATATAATTTTCAAACAAAAATGAATAGCACGTGTCCGTCTGATCCGTCTGGCCATGGTCAACCAATTCTACTTCCTGTATACAGGGTATTTTATAAAATATCTCGCTTGTTTTTTATGATAGAAGAAAATTTTAGAAGAAAACATTAGTTGGTTCAGAGGGGCAAATATTATGATAGGCAAAACAATTTGTTCAAGGTTATATTTTTTGAGATTTCAAGGTCATCGAAGTTTTTTTAAATGGAATGATATATTTTTATTATCGCTATGTGATAGCCGAGGTCAAGATGAATCCAACGACCTGGAATATTATGACCTTCGCGTGACCTTCAGTTTGTTATCACCAACAATTCCACACCATACATTTACACTCCATGGACGCTGGTGTACAACTTGTCGAAGTCATTTCGGGTTTTCAGTGCACCAATAATGCATATTATGTGTATTCAGTTGTCCATGGTTAGAAAAAGTAGCTTCGTCAGTAAAGAGAATGTCATGAAAGGAATGTTCATTTCTTTGAATTTGCTGCAAGGCCCATGTACAAAAAGCAACACGATTCTCAAAGTCGTTGCCATGGAGCTCCTGATATAAGGAAATATGATATGGATGAAATTGATGACGTTGCAATATTCGGCACACACTTGCTTCGGAAATGCCTAAAGAACGTCCAATTTTTCGACAACTTGTAGTAGGATCAATATTGACTGTAACCAATACAAAAGTTTCGGCATCTTCTCCAGTAGCAGGCTTTGATCGTTTTCTTTTCAGTGATTTAATACTCCCTGTTTTACAAAACAATTGAACTATGCGGTCAAAACTTTGTCGAGAAGGATGATTTCTCTCAGGGTATCTTTCTGCGTACAGTTGAGATGCTTGTACCGAGTTACTTTCAGCCTCACCATAAACTAAAATGTTTGTTTACAATTTATTGTAAGCGTCTTTACTGTCATTAGACAAGGTTCAAGAACATTTCTTGAAACCCTACGGGTGATCATGTCATCGTTATTTCACTATTTACATCAAGTGCCTTACTTTTATGAATTGTTCATACTCAAGGTCACGTGAAGGTCATAATATTACGGGTCGTTGGATTCGTCTTGACCTCGGCTATCATATAGAGATAATAAAAATATATCATTCCATTTAAAAAAAAACTTCGATGACCTTGACAAGAACGTCTTTAGATCAGCTCTTCATTACCCACGAACCTAAGCTATTTGAATACTTAATTTTTCATCGGAATACAGCGGAGAAGACGAGACGGGGAAACCGGCGCGAAACTTCGGTGGAAGTTTCGGTGAAATTAGCCGGTTCGAAAGTTAAAAATTTAAGGCCAATAAAAGCGTAGGCGGCGATCAGGCGAAGGTGCTGAAGATGAATGGTAGCATGGCGTGGAGGGGTGGCGGTAGGGATACAGTTTCCCAAGGGGGAAATGCAATTTGTCACGACGGCTCAGCTTAGAACGCGACGGTGTACAATTACTGGTGAAAGATACGGAACAGAATAATTTTTGACGAACAGTTGCTCACGGCTCTCTGTAAAAATTACAGCTGCGAGCAACAAGGGAAGATAAAGTGGCACGGATGAAACTGATAGGTATATTCACGCGTTCGAAATGAAATATTTATTAACTTATATGACTCGACAACGCCGCTTCAATTGCCAGGTACAATTTTAATATTGTCTACGACCGTTCGCGATCATATAGGTGCAGCATGAATATTGATATCGCGAATGCGAACGGCCCCGGGAACGTTCATCATTTCGTGTTATTAGTACGTGCACGAGTTGATTATATTCGTTCCCAGTGATCACGGTAATAATAACTAGAGGGTTTCAATTGCCATGGAAAATGCACACAGAGTTTGTGTACCGAGTATGTATTTGAAAACATGTGGTTTTTATTATATTTTTGGCATGTAAACAAATACAGCTGTGCTGTATCGAACGAAAATATTGAAAATCTAGTATGCTCTGTGGTGCGAGAACTGTAAAACAAACAACGATCGCGGGCTACTGGGTTCTGTTTTTATTGCGTCCAGGTATTTAACAATAAATAAATACGCCTCAAGCAGCAACGAGATGTTTGTTCACCTATTTTTAATGTGTATATTTCCACGGCTTCATAGAAATCAATAGGTATTCAATATTGGTAAGTTTCATTAAATTATATCGAAATGTCATTCAATTTTGTTTGCAGAAACATTTACTTTATTGCTCCAATTGATTGCTATTACCAGAAAATCTTGAACACTTGTCTCTGACAATAGGCAGCATTTTTATGTTTCTCTTGAAAACCTTGAACGGTGCACATACGAATAGTTATTATAAAAATAAAATAAAGTTACTTTCCAAATACTATAGATTCTTACATTTTATTATTAACTTTCGGGTTTACCAGTTTCCATGATCAAGCATTGTTATAAATACTGTTCATAACATGAAATTAAAATTTGTTTGAAACTTGAAGTCGTCGAAATGAAGATATATCATTTGCTGAAATTCCACTAGCTACTTTAAATATTTTATTTAAACAGTAGAATAACGATTATTTAAAATAGTATTTCAAATATTTTTCCTATAAATTTTATCCAGAGTTTGTCACGAAGATAATTATATTATCCTAGATTCCTAGCGGAAATATTTAAAGAGACTTTATAAGCACAACGAGTAAATTCCAAATACAGTGAATTCTCGATATATGTCAACAACACGGGTCTTGCCAGCGTCGTTTATCGTGCAGTAGACATACCCGTATTATGTTTACACACCCCG